>WEIT01040138.1:2382-27148 GCA_013389985.1 Dryoscopus gambensis | reverse complement strand
CTTCTTTGATACTTAGTCCATAATGGCATTTTTGAGAGCTTTTATTAGTCCCATATTTTATTAAAAAGATTAAATATTTTAGTGATGAGCTCATCACCAGAAATTTCCCACTGGCTTAGATTTACCAACAGATTTGCTTGATATCAGTCTCTTTCTGCATGTATCATTTCTTTGTGATGTGAGAAACATTTATGAGATGTTTAATTTCCATTACAACTTAATAGTTTCTTTGATGCTAATCTACAAATCCCTCTTGGAAACATTTTGTTATACTCTTTCTTCTTTTCATTATCACTGTAGAGAGGGGCTTTTCTTTGTTTATGCTTCCTAGAAACTATTATTTTTGTGAAACACATACTTAGAAACGGGGATTGAAGCAGTATTTCACTATCATTACTTTCAGCATTTTCTTCAGATTTTTTCTGCTGTTATCCATTTCATTTTGTTTCGTTCCTAGTTGCATTTTTTTCCACTTTGGGGTGTGGGTTTGTTTAGGTTTTCTTCCTATAATTCTGTGTTTCTTCACCTACGCAGTGCAGTTCCCTGATGATCAGCTACTCTTATTGCAGCATCTGTGATGCTCTCATGTTGGAGAGATTGTGTCAGTTTAATACTGATCTTTTATGTTGAAACCAACTTTTCTGTATTCTTCAATTGGCATCAAAATTATTACTGTAAATTCCTCTATATAAGTTTTTTACTATCAATTGTATTTATTTTTCTGGTGGATTTTTAATAATTCATCTTCAGTTAAACCACATACAATTTATGCTAATTCAAATTTCAGGTCCTCTGTACTCTATGAAATGGATATGCATGCTCTTCGAGATTGTGAACAAATGGTTTTTACTTCCTTTTTTTCCCAGGTATCTTGAGGATTTCCAAATTATTCAAGACATTTCTCTGTAGGAATACTGGTCTGCTGGTTGTGTCTTGATAAGAAACAAAAGTTAGTGTTTCTTTCAGTGCTGTACTGTGAGAGAAAAGGCCACAGAAATCATGCTTTCCTAGCCATATGTCAAACAGCAGAATATTGTTATCTGGGATTCATACGTAATTATGATTTTGAATGTAATAAAATTTAAGTTTGCAAATGTACATTACTGGAAATCTTGTTTGGATTTTTTTGACTGCCGTTCAATTCACAGCCTGTGGTTGTATCTCCATTGCTGAGAGCAACGTGGGCTAAGAGACTCCTGTTGGCAGTGAACAAGGGAGATGTTGGAAATTGGCTAGCCATGGTCTGAGGAACCAGCACTGGCTCTGTGAACTTGCTGAAAAACAGAGCAGAACTGGCGGTGGAGAGGTGTGACACTTCAGTAGTTGAAGTAATGTGGTATTCCTATACCAGGTTACAGTACACAATGAGCAACGGCCTTTACCCTGTTTCAGTTTTCTTGTCTCTGAGTACTAATACTGTCTTTCAATCATTATTTTATTATTTAATCATTTTGATTTTTGGTTTAGGGATTTATAGGGATACTTCAAATGATGGTATTCCTTTATTACAAGGACTTCGAAGTTGCATGGTTTCATTATTTTTCTTTCATAACTTGCTACTGCCACAGAAATAATCTGCACAGACATTTCTCTGCCCTCCTCCTACCCCTTCTGTTCCTTTCCACTAGCAGAAATTCAAGCTCTGGTAGGGTCCCCAAGGCTTCCTTTCATGAAGTAGTGAAAGAATGCAGAAATAGAAAGGCTAAAGAGAAAAAGAATTTTTATTATTATTTAATATTACTCGTCTCTCCTAAAAAACCTCTTTCTACCTTATGAACAGTGTTATCAACATAAATGACCAAGGAGTTGCCAAGGCAACAGCTAAAGTAACCAAAGTCCTGCACAGAAGAAAAGAATCAAGAAAAAAGTCCTTAAATTAGAAAATAATTGAGAGTGGTTGTTGGTAATGCTATAGCAATTCAAGATGCCCACACTTTCCTCTTGAAAGGGACTGAATTGTAACAATGCTACCAAAAATGTGGTTATGATCAGACAATTGACTGAATGAAGCAGAGAGAAGGCAATGTACTTTCACAGTGAAATCTATGAGTGGAAAGAAAGAAAGGCTACATGTTACTTTTTAATTTGAAAAAAATATTAGTCTGTCATGATTTTGTTTTGCCTATCTTAAATCACCTCTGAATAATTAGGCAATTAAAAGTAAGTAATTTCAGAGGGTGTTCCTCATATGCAATGCCATACCTTTGGTGTTTTCAAAATATCATTTTCCTGGGAGCTTTGAAAACCATATTATTTTGAAAAAGCTCCTAGTGCATAGGAGAGATCAGGGTCATTTATTCAAGATACAATGCCTTTGCTATTGCTTTTGTTACTTATATTACTGTTTTATTTAGGAGCTGCTGTCATAGGCTGGAGCTTTACTGTGTTGGAAGGAGCATCACCATGGAAGCAAGACGATCCCAAGCTGCTACTCTCTTTCTGACTGTTTATTTCAGCAATGTGCATTTCTATAGCACCTACTTAAATCATTGGTAACCCTATTAAGATCTATTTTCAGCAGAAACTGAAGCTGAAGGTGGTTTAATGTTAAAGCGTGTTCCAATGATAATTGTTCCCCTGGACGCTCTGCCATGCACAGCTCACACAGGGCTGCTTCCATTCATCCCTATCGAATTAATAGGTGAGCAGAACTTTTAAAAATTTAGATTATGATGTTTATAAATACACAGTTTTTAGATTATATGGGATGTCAACAGCATTACCAGCATGACCACCACACCTTGTGTTCTTTTACTGGTAGGTTAGTTTTGCAAACCTGGAAAACAATGTGTTGCTATGTAACACATATCCTTGGCCTGGGTGCACATCTGAACTTGAACTGATTCAGAGCCTAAAATTTTGACATTTCACTTCCAATGTAGATTACCCACCGGCAGTGAAATTATGGGATTGTTTCAAAGTTAAATTCTCAATAAGCCAATATACGAAGGAGAACAATGTTACCCCCATCAGCTGCTGTGTAACAGTTTGTTCAATATCAAAACTAATGTGAGAGTGGGTCTGTAATGGTTCTTCCCAAACTATGGTGATACATAAACCCTCCTGGATTAAAATATTATTTTTATGAGGAATGTAATTAAATGAGGTATAGGTACAAAATACATGATAATACAGTTAATTATGAAAGGGTTTTTTTCCTCTTCAAGAATGAGAAGAGAGGTAACTGCTTTTTCCCACAGAGAATGCTCAGCAAGATAGTAACACTAATGTTTGATGTTGATCTGTAAACAAAAGATTGTCATCTGGACAATGAAAGCTCCACTGTTTTAACGTTTTTTCAAGTAGAATTGCCTCAAATTTAGCAAAAATAAAATATATTAAATAAAGACCTGGCAACTGTTTATAGTTGTGCTTTATGATTTAAATCTAGTCTTTAAAACTGCTTGCTTTTGGAGTAAACAGTTGGGTTTTTTACTGACGGAACTAATGTACCCAAACTTACAACCGAGACTTTCTCCAAGGCAACCTTACCATATTTTGAATAAATAATATTTGGAGGTAATCCTGTTACTTAAAATTACCTAGCTCAAGGAAAGCTAGAAAAATAAAATACAAGCTATTTTTAGCATTGAAAACATACTGCATTATCATGGTTGTATAGAAAAGGCAGAGGTGTAAACAGAAAGACAAATGCATCATTATCACTATTCACTATATTTAATTGACTTTTGATAGATATATTAGAAAGATCTTTTTTCCCCTCATTCATCCCACTTTCCTTTTTCTTCCAAAAAGAATACCCAGGGTTTAATTTCTTTTCAGTGCCTGCTTCCCCTCTTGGCTGGTAACCATAACTGTTATAAATAATCTCTTCTTCCCACCTTTAAAGTCCAAAACCCTCTGGCCCTGATCTGGAGCAGAGAGGAATGTTGCACTGACCTGCATCTAGCAGACATCTCAATCAGACATGATGTGAGCATACAAACTGATAACTGTCTGCTCCTGATGGACCTGACAACAGTGATACAACAACTTGGGGACAGTGAACCCTTAACACTCCAGCACCATTCCCACCACTGAGAAGTTAGACCAAAACTTGAACCAAACAATGAAATTTAATAAATACCAGTTATTCTTACCTTTTAGATGGTAATACTTATATGAAAACATCATATTAGCTGTGCATTAAATTTTAATACTACACCAGAATTGTTCCCACTTAGTGACTCCTGGAGTGTCTTAATACAATTTGTTTTCCCTGGGGGAGAAAAAGGCTTTTAGCCAAAGGAATGACTAAATTCAAACTTGTATATGCTTAAAAGAATGCCAAAGTGGGCAGTTAAAATGATTAAAATGGATTAAAGTGGCTTTTAATGTTGCTTTCTGCCTTCAAATAAATTAGCCAACTCTTTTTCCTAATCTGAGTACTGTCTGTTTATGAAGTGATTAAAACTGTTGACTAAGTCTTACCTCCTAGTAGCAAGCATAGTAATTTTTGACCATGAAGGTTTGGGGTGGGCTTAACACATATTTGGTATTGTTGGAGTATAGCAAACACCTTAGACTAAATGTTTGCTTGAAATGAAAGCAAACAGTGCTGTCCTGCTCCTGGTCCAGACTTTCATGCTTCTTTCTTTGCATATCAAAGACATACATTTTCCTTCCAATTGCTGCTTGTTGATATAAATTATTTAAGTCCCTGTTCAATCATTTGTATTCAGTAGAACTGACTGATTTAAGTATGTAGTCAGTCAAAACATAATTAGCACAGCAAAGACCAAAAAAAATGCTCTGAAAGAAACTAAAACTATGACACCAGAACCTGTAGAGTTCGACAATATATGAATGACCACACAAAGGTGCAACTTCTGAAGAAGAACCTGAAAAGCTGTGAGTTACAACTTTTCAAACCTGTTTAGCCCCTCTAAATACGAGTATATTTTATATATCTCACATAGGCAAGGAAGTAATTGGTAAAAGCCAGCATTGACTTAAACTGGCAAAGAAATGTTACAGCAGGAATGTTACAACTCTAACAGGAAATGCTACTGTTGAGATAGTGTATTATTCTCCGTAAAATTTATGTTCTGCCTGGGTCATATTTCTGTAAAATAAGCCCATCTTTTTCTGCTGGGAGTCTCTGATACGGTTTCAGCCTGGTGGGGATGGTTTGCAAAAATGGGACTGAAAGCAAGAAGTCACCAACCTGACAGAGAAGACCTTGAATTTGGTGCTTTGTGTGATAGTTACAGCAGGAAGCCTTTAACATATTTGTCACTTTCCCACTTGTTTAAATTCTAGTAAGTGGAAAGTATAAATGAATGTTGAAAAAGTATCTGGGTGGCTAGCTGCTCTGTAAGTTTTACCTGGACACCCAGGTAAAAAATGAAAAAACAACAAACCTTTTCTTTTTCACTGAAGGAAAAATGAAGTAATGTGCAATATGTCAATTATTAATGGATTAATTAACATTTACTTAGTTACCTTTACTTATAAACCATCCCCAGGCACACTAATACATTTAACTACAACTTACTTTTTTCAAAAATTTTTCTAAGTGCAAAGTTGAATGATAACTACCAAAGAAGTATTTGGAGATATACTGATTTGACAATGAGCAAAGTTCACCAAAATTTGGATTATCACCATAGCTGTCAGAAGCTGAGGCTCATATGATGACAGTATGAAATAGGAAGGGTACAGAGCAGTGTACCAACATCAGAAACTACTCACCAGTAACAAAGATTTGACTCAGAGCTGCCTTTAAGCATTAGCTCCAAGGGTCAGATTAAGCCACTCCGGTGACAACCCACCCATCACACTGATGCTTCCTTGGGTGCAGAGAGGACCCTCCATCCCATCTCCAGTAGCATCAGACTCACTGTACATGCAGTGTAGGGTCCTCTGCATCTTGGCAAAATTCTGCATGATGGTCCCAGGAGTTTCCAAGAGGCTGAGCTGATCCTGACCTGTATTTCTACACATACTTCCCCTTGATTTCTCATCTTTAATGTCAGCCTTTCCACTGTGGATTATTATTGTTTTGAATGAAGTCATTGATCAGCAGGAATTTATCAGGAAAGTTTATTAGTCCAAACAAAGAAGGAAGATGTGCCAATATCCTCATGTGCTGAAAATCATTATTCCCTAAAACCATTAGAACTTCAAAAAAACTCTTGTGACAAGGTTCTTGTGCAATTAAATTTCAATAAAAATGTAGGCAGAATCTCAGCAGCTTATACACTTTTTTAATTCTGATAATGCACTGCAATTTTATCTAGAAAAAATCCTGATTTAATATTTTGAGGGGTGTAAGCTTTACTGCCAAAATTGTTGTTTCCCTACTGTGAAATGTTTTGCAATTCATTCTGGTTTAGAAGGAAAAAAAAAGGGTCATAAAGTACAGTTTCACTGCAACAAATTTGTTAAATGAAACTAATAGAAAAGAAGTACAATTAGCTAAAAGCTTTAAATCAAATTCCAGAACTTGGCAGGCTTCCCATTATCCAAAAACAAGTGCTGAACTGAGAAGAATTCATTACAAAATCTGACAAGGACCTCAGAATGGTAGCTAAAACATGGCCAATAATGATTTGGTATCAATCCCAGAGTCACACAAAGGAAAAAAAATTATACTTACTACAAATCACTGAAATTAAAATATAAGACATTGCTTTTCTGTAGCTGTTATTCTTTACACTCTCATGCTGTAATGGTTCACTGCTTGAGCAATCTCATAGGAATGGTGCGACAACTGCTTTTGATATTAATCTCTAATTTCTTTTGCAGGGTCTCCATGAATAAAGGGTGGTCAGACATAACTTTTTATTTCTTATATATTTGTCTGTGTACATATATATGTATATACAAAGCAGCTTTAATTTTTAAAATTCTTATTAAAAAGTTGATTACAGTGTCCTAGTCCAATAAAAACAAAAGCAACTGACATTTCCAAAGAGGCAAGAGCTAAGAATGGAGAGATTCCTTAAAGTCCCCAGTGGAATAAATTAATGTGGCAGCTGTCATGGGCTCGGCTTGGTTAGCCAAGCCAGACTAATCGAAGGAGCCAAGTTATAAAACCAGAGGAGCAGCATGAGGGTGAAATCCCAGCTGCCAGCTGTTGGGACCTGCAGGTGCATGGAGAAAGTGATGCTTGGGGGAAGATGCAGGTGCCATGGTGGCAAGAGCCTGTGCTTGGGCACTGGGTGTGGCTCTGTGAGCTGATGCAGAGCTGGGTATCTGCTCTCCCAGCCCACCATGGATGGTGTCTGGTGTCACTCATGACAGGAAAAATGGAGAAGCCCAGGAGAGGTGCAATGATAAACACAGAAGGGAAGGGAAGCCAGACGCAAAAAGTAGTTTATTTTTTTTTTTTAATTGGAAGTTGATTTGGAGGCAGGGCTGATTTTGTAGTAATGTGGAAATGAAGAACAAAAGCCTTGAATTTATTACAAAAGATAGTTTTCAATATGACAACTTGAGCTAAATGTAGCATGGTGAGAAGGGGGCAGGTCACCCCAGAGGGAGATTCAATAGGCATACACTCTGTTCAAAGAGTAACCAGCGTGTATGTTGTCCCTCAGCTAGTGGTGGACAGTGAGAAGATAACAAGTTTTGAGTGAGTGTTACCAAGATTAGAAATGAAACAGAGAGGGAAAAGAACCGAGGAGCAGACTTTCCATAATAAGACAAACGTACTTGAGCTATGGGTAAATATGTAGCATACAGGATATGCATGTCCTTCCTCCCAGCCATATCATGAAACACAGGTGAGGTGGTTGGAAGGATAAAAGACAAGGAAAGATATTGGAAAGGCAGCAGGAGCTGGGGGTTTTTTTTGAGGTTCAGTTTCACCTTCATCAAAGAAATGTCCTTTTTACAGTTTCGAAAATGTGAGTGTTTAGCATATTGCCTCATGGGTAATCAAACACATACAGTGCAAACCAGATTGGAACTCACAAAAGGGAGCCAGAGCCGCAGCATCTGCTTCTGCTCCAGTACCAGCAAACTAAGGAGTAAGGTGACAGAACTAGAATAAAATCTTCTCCTACATAAGACATTATTTTACTAGTTTTTTAAAAATGCTTGATGGGCCATTGCTGTGCTAAAAGAAAAAAAAAAAAGAAAGGTAGAATAAATTACACTAGTCATACAAGAGACTCACATATTAAGACCTTGAATGAAGTTAATAAACCAAGTACCTCTGTGAGTTACAGAAGCCTCTGGGAACAGCTCTCAGCCCTAGGACTCAGCTGTCTATGATCCAGGGTCTAGGTTGGTACAACACAGGCTTTTTTCTCTCCTACTCAGGAAACTCTTACAAAGGTAAAAAAAAAAGTATGTGAGCTAAACCATGGAAGATAAAAAACAGAAAACACACAAGATATTAGAAAACAGAATCTGTAGAAGGCAATAGGACGGAGGAGAGGAGAAACCCAAGCAGCAACCATGGATAAACCTTTCCTTCTTTCTAGTAGTGGTCTGGGGAGGAGAGGCTCTACTGCTGCTTCTGTGAAATGGGAGTGAGTACATAAACGCTTAGCCTAGTAGACTGTTAGTCTTTGTTTCCCTAGTGTGTGCAACAGCTAATAAATAATGGCTTTCTCTTAAATTACATATAGCCAGCTTCTCTCTACACAAGGTAAAAATCCAGTGAAAGTGACCCAGGGAGAAGGTTAAATCTGAATTGGAGTTTCAGTCCTAACAATAAAAATATAGTATCGGATCTGTATTACCAGTGACTCAACTAGGAGAGCAACACTGACTGGGATCTGCTGAAAGAGATACAGAAGCAGGAAATACAACTGTAATGAGAGACTTTAATTACTCTCTGACAGACTAGACAAATGTCATATCCGGATGTGACGCAGAGAATTTTTAGATAACATCAGTGGCTCCAGGAAGAAATAGAGAGACAGCTGATTAGGGAGCCTGCAGTAGGAAATGCAACACTGGGCTGCATTGTGAGTAACGCACAGGTTTGTTCCAAAGTGTTCCAGGCAAAGGGCATCTCTCTACAAAATAATAATAATAAACACCAACAGTCAACTAAACTGGAATGAACACAAACAACAGCAGATTTTGAAATTACCTGATAGGGACTGTTTCAACTCTCACTGCCTTCTCCACCGAGAAGTCCTCCACTGGGTGAAGCTGGACTTGTGAGCACACAGAGAGGCTTAGCTAGTCTCCAGGCCAGCAAAGGTCTTAGCATGGGCTTTGCTGAGGGAGGGTCAGGTCCATGATCAGTGTGTTCTGTGCTTCAGGGAGTGTATGGACTGTGTGACTCCTTGATTTTGGAAAATACTGGCTCTGATAGAGTGCAGGAGAAAGCATTTAACCCAATGAGAAATTTGTCAGATGAGAGCAAAGGGAAAACCTGATAATTCTCTATGTTCAATGAAGGCTTCTTTTCTATAGCCAAAACCCACCAAAAACTGGAGAAAATAATCTCTAAAAGCAAAATTTCAAAAGGTCAGGTGTGATTGTTCTCAGGTAGGTTTTCATCATAAAATTCTGAGTTACAAAAGGGAGCTAATGTTTCATTTCAGCTCTAAGGCAGGCCCCTGGTTTCCTCCCTTTCATTCCTTTGCAGCCCCTGTTGGGCAGCCAGTGCGCTGAGCAGCACTAGGCACTGCCCTGCTGGAGTCAGCCGGCTGCACTGCTGCTGCTGAGCTGCATCCTGCAGCCATCCCACGTTACTCCGTCCCTGCCTTCCCCGGGCTGATGCTGCTGCTCCTCCACACACAGCTGATCTCCCCCTAATGAGAAGCTCCTGGCGTGGCTGTCCCCTCCCGACAACAAGGGACAGCAGAAGGCAGAGATAAGAAGAAAGGACAAAATACCAAAAGGTGGCTGAAGAGGTTTGGAACAAGCAGTCAGTTTGCTGTATTAATACAAATATTTGTGAATGCAGTTGTAATACAGTATGGGCTTAGGCATTCATTGTTTCGCTGGATGATTCTTCTGACTACAGTTTAATTATATATAAAATGTCTTTCAGGTCTCTAAATGGTTTCTAACAATAAATAACAGGGGAAAAGCAAAAAAAAATATAAGCATACAGAAGACAGAATTTGGGTGGATGAGTAGGCAGGCAAATGGAAGATAAATTTTTCAGCTGAAATTTGAAAATTGAGTTGATGAGGCAGAGATACAGAGATATGCTTTCTGCAGTGTATTTGTATTATGGGAAGATATATAAAAAGATACATAAAAAAGAGCCTGTGCAATGTGACAGCTATCATGCTTTCCAGGCTGTCAGCTGTCTGAATGTGTTCACATGGGAATCTGAACCCCTTAGAAGCTGAAAAAAATCTATGTGAAGTTGCATGAAGTTTTGCCACGTAATCTGTTCTACATCATCTCTGTTTGCTTTTCTTGTACTTGTGTTTCGCAATGACCTCCATCATAACAAACCACAGATATTTATACTTAGATTTTAATTTTCTCTTGATTATATAATCCCTTTTTGTTGGTTGACCACAAGTTGTTATGTCATGTGGCCAAGTAGAAATTTTGTAGAGAAATTGTGTCTGAATTGATGCTAGGGATCTGTAGTCATAACCAGATATTCACTGCCATATTTTGGCAAAGATTATATGCTGATATTATCCGTTTCCAGTCACTTCATGCACAGCTACTCATTTATTCAGGAACTACTTGACAATTTTAAGCTCCTTTATACAGTGTGTTTTACATCTGGGTAGCTGTGGCTGAATCCTCTATTCGGTTCTTGAAAAATGAGGCCAAGCCTTTCCCCACATTTATGCTCACTCTTAATTATTTGAAGGTCTATCAAGTACTGTTAAAAATACTCTGTCTTTAAAGCTTCAGTTCTGAGTGTAGTATACTGAACAAGTCTCAGGGTTTTTTACTGAGTAAGAAACCTGAAATATTTCTGAACTCTGACACAAAGTCAATAAAATGGGGGCAAGGCAGGGTACCAGGCAGGATCTGCATGTGTGCTCCTCTTGATCACAAACTGGTAGAAAGCCCACCACTTCACGAGAGGGCAGTGGTGCAACTGCTTTTCTCTCCATTACACCGGGACAACCTGGTCTCCAAGCAGGTGGCAGGTAAGGCAAGCAGCAATACCTCATGTGGAGGGAGGGAATTGGAGATGGGCACTATGTTTTGAATTTAGAAGATCTTGATGTAGAACATGCATATGAACATGCCAAAGGAGCCGGTACGGATATCTTACATGCAGGAAGTGAGACCAGGCAGACTTGCATTCAAATTTGTTCTGATTACTTCAGGATTTATCTGATTTTCACGATTTCACTCCTAAGAATCTTGAAATCTTTTATACTGTCAGCTCCTCATTAATGCCTTTCCATTAAGTCTTGTGTATTTAATTTACTGATGGAGATTACCTTCTACTATTAGAAGTGGAGCTGTAGCTCCCTCCAGACACGCAGGAGGCACCTTTAATCCTTCTTCTTGGTATTGATGTGCTGACTTCACATTCTGTGCAAGTTAGCCAATAGAATATTTACTCAGGTCCTGGGCTGGTTTTACAATTTGTGCTGAGCTCTGTTCTGTAGCAATATTACTGTTTCTGTACCTGGCCTTGCAAGTTTCCATCGAACATAGATATAATCACTTCCCTAATAATAATTTTTTTTCAGTTTACAATAGGACATCTTTCATGATCCCTCTCATTTTTTTCTTTCCTAGTTTTCAAGGAAGTTTGCAAAGGATATCTGGTGTTGTCACTTCTACTTTATCCCTAAGGAAACTGAGGAAAGGAGCAAATGCCTGTAGTCATCTGGCCACTGGCTGAACCAGAAATAGCACTCAGAAATCTTGCTTGCAGTCCCAGTCCTGATCTTCTGGTCCATATTGCCTCCCGCATAGATGAAGAACTACACTTCCACAAAAATGAAAGGCTAAATAGTCCTCAACAGCTCTAAAGTTGTGTCCCAAATGTTCACCTACCGATAAAATAAATGAATGACATGCCCAGGCTTTGTGTAATATGTGTACTTCACAAATTTATTCTCTATTTCAGTATACCAAAAAGCAAGGCAACAAATAAAAAATAAGCAAATATTTTCCTTTATTGCAGAGGCTTAATAAAATCTGGACCGTGAACACTATGTTTCATATGTAACTGGTCATAAAATTCTGTAAATAGAATCTGTATTACAGAAGAAAATACAACATTCTGTCACAGAATGAAAAACACATATCCTGAAAAAATGTGTGCCTCCAAAATTACATACCTGAGCTACTATTGCTATCAATGTTCACTTGTAATTCAAGAATTTGTATATGTGTATTTGAAAAAAAGAAGCAAATATGTCTTACAGGATTTTAGTTCAAAGTTCATTGTTTTACCTACAGAACCTCACACAGCTCAAGGCATTGTAGGGAGCTGCTTTTTTCAATATTATTTTTGGTACTTCTGATTTAAAAAATAAATCACAGAACTTCAAACACATATTCTATTTCACATAAATTGTAAAATAGTATTTACTTGTCATCAAAACACTGCACTTGCATTAAAAGGAATCAATATTTCAAATCAGTATTATTCACTTGGTTTTTTCAAATGCATTTCTGTTGACATTTAATGATTTTAAGTAAAAAATAAATATTCTGAAATTTGTAAATTTTTTTAAATTCAATATATGATACCAACCAGGATAGGCAGATTTTTATCCAGCTTTGGAGTAACAACTTTGGAGGAATCAACTCCCAACACACAGGATCATTTCCCATGCAGATCTTGTTTATACCTGATCTTGTGGGGCAAGAGATGAACGAAGTATTTCCTTCCCTCGAGGGAATGTCTCTTGCCCAAGAACTTTCCCTGAGCAGTACACATGTAAGTGTACCAAGAAACAGTTCCCGTGATGAGCTGTTATGGTGGATCAAAAGAAACTGCAGAGACAGTACAATGGCAATTGAAGGTTTTTCAGTGGTGCCTCATATATTTGCACTTCATAACAGAAAATAAAAACATGAAGTGACTCACAAAAGTGCAGTGAAGTGTCTGAAATATGCACTGACGTTTTAAGAATATGCCCACAGAATACTAAATAAAGGCCCAAGTTCATGTTGCTGCTGAGTAGAGCCAACTTCCATTCTGCTTTAGAAGCTGTGAATGTCTTGAACAGGTTTGGGCCTGAAGCACACACACCAGTGAAATGATAATTCCTGCAGAGAGATATGGATCCTTTCAAAACATGCCAGAAGTTCACTGTCAAGAAATGGTGTCTAATTTTCAATAGGATGGTCTAATTTTTAATAGCAACCTTTCTTATCACTTAGTAAACCACATGCAGCAGTGCAGACAGGAATGCGGATGGTGGATGAGTACTGAAACTTCAAATTCCATCTTTGCTAAAGGTGAGATTTTGATCTGTATTCCCACTTTTTTGTTCCTGCTTTGATTGTTCCTTGCCAGTTCCATTGTCACTAATCTAAAATTGTAGCAGGAGGTCTGTATTGGTGTTTGATTGCCCTTGGTCCCTTTCATCTCTCCATTAGACAATCATCCCTTGGAGCACCTTCAGCTGCCATTTCTCCATGGCTGAATTTGCTCCTATGGTTGAAGTGAAGGTCCACTTCTCATGTTATTTATATGCTTTTCTAGACTCACTTACATCCTTGTAAATTCATGTAAGCCTGGAAATATTGTTTCCCACTAGAGCATGGCTATTTATAGCAGCAACTACAGAATTTTTCGGCAGGAATTTGCCAAAACCAGTTAGTGCTCTCCAAACGTGTCCCTTGCCACAGCTCAGCAGTTGGAATGGGACAGGGATCACTCTCAGCAGGCAGTTTGCGAGCCATTCACTAGCACGGACCCTGTGCTAATACGTAGCCAGTGAGTCTAAAATGTCTGTTGATAAAATAATCATCCCTCAAGCAATTATTTCCATTTATACCACCTGGGTTTTTTTATCTCATTTAATTTCTTTTTTTGTCATATTTTACCTCTTGATATTTATTTCCTTCTATACGGCCTGTGTCATCTACAAGTAACTATGAATATAAACAGAGAAATTAGCAACTTCAAAAGTAAACAGCTTTTCAGACCTTACCTTCCATTCCTCATCATCTTCACTTGCATCCTTTTTCTTCTTCCATTTCTGACATTCATTGCTGTTTCATTTCATTCTTTCTCTGCTTTCTGTGATTCGGTGTATTAGTTAATTTTTTATACCTCTTGCATCAGACTTTTTTTGTCTCTCTTGTCTATATTGTCTCCCCTGGCATGACCTTTCATCCCACACTGTGGCTTTTTGGCCTGGATTCCTGCTAGGAGTATGTTTCATGATAAAGACTCACTCCTCCCTGCTCTGAGATGATTAAGATTTTGTTTGCCTTCCTCCATTCCTTGTAACCGCCTTCCATCAACTTGATTTCAGAGTTTCCATTTTCTTCAGATTATTCTCCTTTGCTGTTTTATTAATTTCCTTTATTTTAGCTGAGGTACTGCAGTAATATAATCTCCTGATTTATGTAAGTTACTTCTCATAACTGTTCTTTCTTCCCTTTCTTCTCCTGTTATTTCCCAGTTGCTGTGAACTGGGTCTGCAGATGCATGGATCTGGGCATTACAAGCTGGGCCCTGGATCAACTGGAATGGTGACATCCACTTTGGCTATTGATTCTTCTGCTGCAGCCTGCCCCAGCTGTGGCTGGTACCTCATTTTACCACTCAAAAGCTGGCTGGTAACTGAACTGCCTTGCACAGTTTCAGTTTCAGAAAAGAGCGGATGCTTATCTATGGTTTCAAATCTGTAAGGATTTTCATGTACATAAAAACTTTAGAGAGGCCGGAAAGGACTGTTGGATGATTCATGCGCATCTGATCTGTGCTTAAGGCTTGTAGACCTTCCAGAAATACCACTAAAGAGTGAAAATAACATATTCTGGACTCCATAGTACAGACCAATACACTTCTCATTTATCCTATATTGAGCCCAATGCTAATTTCTGGCTACACTATAGAGAGACATCTGATATGGTTTTAAAAACATAAAAAGATAAGAAGCCATCTCTCCTCCAGTATACCCTAAACCTTGTGATGCTTTTACCTGCTCGATGAGACTGCTATTATTTGTTTATTTGGGACTTTTTTAAATATATGCATGTATACAGATGACAAGCATTTCTGTCATGATATCAAAACATAAGTGTTTTTTAAGTTGCCTGTTGAGTATAAATGATTCATTAATTATTTCCGGTCACTAACTTCCAGAATGCATATCATCTGGGATGTTCTTCTAATAAACAAGGGAAAAAATTAATTGTATTAGCAGATGCACACTTGGTTGCTAAAGATGAGTAGAATTTTGTAGTAATGATAAAAATTATAAGTAGTGAAAAACATACACTTTTGAAAACAAATATGCAGTGTATTTGTAAAGATCACAAGTCAAAAGGAAAAGAATATGATGTAAAGCAGTTTTTCTGGAATTCAGCTGATGTTCCAAAATTTTTTTTTGGTGTTGTCTATAAATTCCAGTATATATTGAAATACATATCTAAAACTGAATGTGAATATAGCTGCATTTGAAATGTATGTCAGACCTGAAGGACTGAAAGTACTAACTTGCAATCATTTGATGCATGCACACGTGATTGTAGGCTAACCCAATACATAGTTCAGAATTTATTCTTTATAACTCCTGGGAATGGAAAGTGCTACTTTGAGAACTAAAATTAAATTGATCGTAAAATGTATTCTTTAACTAACACCTATAGAAGTCTGGACACTCCAGAAACTGATATTTAACACAGATCATTGAAAATACAGTTTTATCTGATCAGAATCAGTGACGATAAAAGGCCCTAGAAGTCTCAAACTAGTCCAATATTAGGAGGTCAAAATTAGGGGCTACATCCCCATCCAAAAAAACTTCCACTATCCAACTCACTAGCGCATTATGTAGATTAGCTGCTATTGTCATTTACTGTTGTGAATAAAAAAAGCATTCAGTAAATAGAGAGGCTACATGTTTAACAATATCCATGAAGCAAGACATCAATTAGTTCTTTACTCGTGTACAACCACTCAGCTAATTCTCCAAAAGCAAAGAACTTAGTATGAGTTCACAGTACCACACTTATGAAGGCTTAATTTAACAAACATGACCTTGCAATATAAATTAAAAGTATTAAGGGGGTTAGTTTTATTTAAAGGCAGCTGCTGTTTTGATAAGGCTATAGGAACTGAGTCTTTTACAAAAATCAATATATTTATTTTTATTTTTTATGTATATTAGGCAGAACCTACTGTTTTCTTCTGTGTAGCTGTATTTTACCAGCTTAGTCAAATAGGTTCAATGACATCATCAGTAGATGCTACAGAAGTGCAGTCAGCTTGCTGTTAGTACACAGCTGAAACTATACAGGGATATAAGAAATATCTTTTTGAAGAAAACAAGTTAAATCAAAACCTTAACTATGTTTTCAGATCAATCCTATTGCCAAGATGAACAATGCAATTTATTATATGAATGTGAAATTCTTTTAAATTGAGTATAAATTCAGAAATATGTGTTTCACAAAGCATTATTAAATGATTAATATTTATATTATTTTTAGATTGTAATAGTGTTTACTTCTAAGTAGCTTAAACACTATAGATTAAAATAGCCTTATTACAGATGTATTATAGAGCTTTGAAGATCAGCCTGTAAAGATCTTTAACTCATTCCACTGCCATGCTTTGAGTACTCCAATGTGAGTGGTTTGTCAAAAATCAAGGATGCACCTGGGCTTTGTTGGACCGGTAGGGAATGCTTTCTTGTTTTTATGGCTCATATGGTCAGTATCACATCTACAGCAGTTTTTCAGTACCTAAATGAAATGACTATTAACCAAATTTAGTTTAAGTAATTAGGCTGGGCCCATAACAGAAGTCCAGAGTGTGGCTCAAGATGAAGCTTCTGAAACCAGAGACAGATTCTTTAACAGCTCAGGCCATGCTGTGCTCTTCTACTGATATTAATAATTGAATAACTATTTATAAATTATGTAGAAGTGTCCTCTTACTGCAGAGAGTAATCTTTATGGATATCATTAATTTCACATATATTTTTGAAATCCACATTGAACATTTAGCAAGAAGACAAAGTATACAAATAATAAAGCAGCTGTTGTTGGGCAACAGATTATAAGGGACAGAATGCCTGTTCCTAGTGGGAGCTCCGGGGAATGAATTTCACTGCAATCCTGCAGCAGGGCAACCAGTGAAAGAGACTGACTGCACCCATTGCATGGTCCAATGCTAGCAGCTGGGGGCAGCCCTGTTCTGGACATGTGGAACTGGGGCCAAAGGTGTTTCCTGGCGACCTGGTGCTGCATGTCACATCCATGACATAAGCAGCTGTGATTTCACGTGAGGATTTTTCTTTGAATACTTTACTATAAGTACTACATTTTTTTAGAAGATTTTAATTTCAAAATGGTTGTAAACCAAGCCAACCATGCGCCCTGGCAGCAAATAATATCCCCTGCGTCTGCATCAGCAGCACTGCAGATGGGAGGCTGAGGGGAGCCATCCTTTTCTATTCATCACTTGTGACACTCATCCAGAGTGCTGCTCCCTAGCACAAAAGGGATACCGTTTCCCTACAGCATGTCCAGTGAAGGACTACCAGGATGGTGAAGGGCCGGAGCAGATGCAGTGCAATGAGATGCTGAGAGAGCTGGGTCTTTTCAAACTTGGCAAGAGAAGGGTAAAGGAGACCTCACTGCTGTCTTCTGCTGCTTAATGGTAGGGTGAAAAGGAGGCAGAGTGAAATTCTTCTCAAAGATAGAACAGTGGTAAGATAAGAGGCAAAACATACAAGTTGCAACATGTGAAATTCTTCGTTGATCAAAGAAGTGTGTTTTGAACATCTGTCATAGAATGTCTGAGCCAGCTGTAGTATAAACATGCAACCACTGAAGAATCCTGTAGAATTTTTCTTCCACTAGTTACAAGACACAACTCCACACAGACAAAGGTCTCCATGTTTATCTATCCATGTATATATATATACGTATGTACCAACATTTTCACATAGATAGAGACAAGACTCTTCCAGAAAAGTTCTGAGCTAGGAAAAAAATTGCTTGCAAGCTCTCAGTGTTCCATACAGAGCTTGGAGTCACAGAACCATAGAATCATTAGCACTGGAAAAGACCTCTGAGATTATTGAGTTCAACTATTAACACAGCACTGCCAGGTCCACACTAAACCATGGCCGTAAGAAGCACAGTCATACGCAGAGGGCAAGTTTCTTGCAAGAGTCATAAATTGTCCACAATTTATCGAAAGTTATGAAATTAAACATACTCATTAAAGACATCCTTCAGTAGAAATCAATCAAGAAAAATCAGTGAGAGATTTGTCAGCCAGAGCTGTGTCAATTGTTTTCCAGTTCCACTCATAGAAAGGAGGACAAGTGGCCATACAGGTGCCACAAACCCCAGCAGCAAGGCCAGGCTAGAGCCCCACGTTGCCCTGCGTAGTAACCCATCACAGATCTCACTCTGAAGACTGAGAAAGATTTATATCAGTTTTCAGTTATGGCCTTACCCCCTGACTGTTTTGGATGTTGCCAGGATCCCTTCCAAAGTCAAGAGCCCAGGAGTTCTTATAGGACAGCACTGAGAAGCCATCCAGTAGTGGACAGGTCTCTCAGACATAGTTTTGAAGCTCCTTTTTTAAGAGCTTCCAAATTATGGCATGGTCCTTAATATGGGATTTGCAAAAGGCACATTGGGAAGAAAAATTGCACTGCATGTCCAGCAGAATGAATCCCAGTTACCTCATTCAGAGGATGGAAGTGGAGTGTGAGAGCAAAAAAAGCTTCTTTCCAGTCCTGCTATTTAATCTTAAAGCTATTTTTCCTGTAATATGCTTTCTGTTAAATATATAAACTGGAAAAAGATATAGCTAAGAGTTGAATGTAGAGATAAACGTATCACTAGCTCAATCTGTCCTAAAAGGAAATTGCATATTTTTTTCTGGTTCTCCACAGAATCTGAAGTCTGTCTATAAGTAAGTAAGCGGATTCATGAAGAATGTACCAGAATTTGAAGCTAAAGAACTACTCAGATGCTAAAATGTCTAAAAAAATTTTAAATATACAGGAACCAAGTTCTGTAAAACTGAAACCAATTGCAGTAAATGAAGAGTGGCCTTTTCTAGATGTTTCACTAGATTTACCATACCCTTAAAAAGAGGGGGTTTTTTCCACCTTCAGTTTGGTGAGGGAGTAGCATAAACTGTCAACGTAATTTCCAAAACCAGCTTCTTCAGGTCTGTAATGTAAATATGCCATGTCCCTAGGGAAACAATGCTAGGATTATGCTGCTCCTCCACAAAATTACTGAGCTGTCTGGCATTATTATAGACATCTGCAGAAGAGTACAGCTGGTCCTGCTGAAGGGAATTCAGACTATTACAAGTCTCCTTTAATAGAATAAACATCACTTAAATGAAGAAGTGCACACGAGACAAAAAATGAGCTTTCCTCCCTACTGTAATCCCACAATACAGTGCGTGAAAAACTGATTATTATGACCTGATGTGGACAAAAGAGAGATCCATAAAAGAGTATCAGTAGCAGGCTCAGGACCAACATTCATCACCTAGGCAGAACCACCATCTTGTCAATATGTGGGCAAGACTTTACTGAAGCTGATTTGCTATCTGGGCAAAATCTGCTGCACTGCTACAATTTTTTCCTGTTCAAAACTGAGGGGAGTGGGAACCAGTGAATGGATGCCAGTATGTTGGAAATGTAAAATTAACACATATGAAATTGGAAAATTGCATTGCTCTTTAGTAAAAAGCAGCCTAGTAATGGTACAGCGGAGTGTGGCAGAATCCAAAACAGTTCTATGAGGTATAGAGTGCCTGAGAAGCTAATTTAATCTTAATGTAAGCCATAGACATCTGTCAGGCCAGTAGCATTGGAAACAGATGCGAGCTCTAAAAAATCCACAGTAGGATGAACAGCTGGCTTACATGACATTACTCCAAACACACAAAATGAAAAGAAAAAGGTAACCAGATAAATGAAACGAATGGATTAGGAACAAGGAAAATTCTTGCTTCCTGACAGCTGAGAAAAGCATAGGCTTGAGGCAAAGAAGATAAAATGGAAAATAAAATTCAATGGGAAGTAACGCTTTTTGTTAACACCAAGAGTATTTCTCCTCCAGAAGAAATATTAAGGCAAACCTCACATGAAAGTATAGTTTTTAAGATTTTTTTTTTAAATGGATACTCTGGTGAAATTCAGAATGGGTTTGTAAAACCTACATTAAACAAAACCCATACAATATCCTGAAGCCTTTTTCATATAGTCAAATGAAAAAAACTGACAAAATATTGAATAGAATAGTGTGGCTCCAGAACCAAATCCAAAGATTGTATTAAAAATCTGTTATCTGAAGCTCCTTTTGTCTAATTTACTAAATTTCCATCCCATGCTGATTATGTTTACTTCCATGCATTCATATGAGTTGAGATTTTCCTATCTTAAAGTCTTTCAGAAAAAATAGAATATCTGTCTCCCTGCTTTGAATGGACCATGAAATTTCTTTGATTTCTTCTACATTTCTTCTACAAGATTTCTTCCATTTCCAAACAGTTATGAACAAGACATACAAACAAGTCAAACGCAAGAACTTACTATTAAATTTTAAAAAAAGGGCAATTTTTCTAATTTGTTTCAAAAGGTAGGGCTGGAAAACAAAGCCTATGTAACACCATGAACTCAGGGGACATGAAACTTGTGTGGTATATCCTCATTTGTTTTCATCCTGATTGTGCTAACCCTTTTTTCTTGCACACATTCTTTGTTTATTTCCTTTGAAATTTCCTGCTAATCTTTCAGTCACTGGTTTATATGCATAAAACCTTGCCTGTTTATTCCAGTTGTTTGGGTTAATAATAGGTAGGGCTTTGCCCCTCTGCAAAATGTCTCTGGCCTTTTGTAGCTTTTAAGTGTTTTATTCACTATTCTTAATAACTTTCATTCAAGATAGGATTCCATGTGTAACAGTTATATTTATCAGCAGGAATTCATGTTAGCAATTTTGGGAGCCACTATAGTACTACTGTACAGCAATAATTCTGTAGGGTTGCAAAAGGATGTAATATTAAATCATGAAGTCCTTGCTTCTACCCCTGACTGCTCCTGAAAGATTTTACAATTGCATATTTACACGGACACCTGCACTGGCATGTCACCCTATAGCATTGCTACCTTGAGCTCCTAAGAACCCAAGGGGTTTTGGCAGAAAAACTGTCAGTTGTTTTCTACAATGCAATTCATAAATGTTAGCTTAAATAAAAGCAAAGCTTTTCTCCACAGACCTAAAATCTCTAAACTGGAGTCCAGCTGTCCTTAAGAACATTCTTTTGGGTCTGTAAATTTAAATATTTTGAAGACAAACGAAAAAATTATACAATGTACCACAGAGAATACTCTCTGTTAAAACTAAATTAAGATTGAAAATACATTTTTGTAATTAATAGGTTAAAGAATATGACAGATATGTTGTAACTACGTGAAAGGTAGCATTAGAAAACCCCAAATCTCAGAAGTAAAATTACTCTTAAGTGCACAGCTGTTACTTACTTTGACATGGATTAACATCAGCATGGGGAAATTATTTCTAAACACCGTTTTCTCATTAAATTAATTTAATTTATTTTATAACTATCTACAACAGATGTAAATAATTGATTTAAGATATTATATGCTGTCATTACATGGAATATTTATGGAACTCAGATGCTTTATCAAGCATTGATATAATTTCTTCCTTGCATAAATTTTGGGTTTAGATTTGGAAATATGTTAAGAACTTCTAACAGAATACAAACAATAGAAGGTGGTGTCCAGTGCCAGAACCAGAGGCCATGGGCACAAACTGAAACATGAGAGGTTCCCTCTAAACATCAGGAAACACTTTTTACTGTGAAGGGTGACTGAGAGCTGGCACAGGCTGCCCGGAGAGCCTCTACCCTTGGAGATATTCAAAAGCCATCTGAACATGGTCCCGGGCAACTGGTCCTAGGGGGCCCTAAATGAGCAGGGGGATTGGACCAGATGCATTCCAGAGGTTTTTTCCCAACCTCAGCCAGTCAGCAAATCTGTGAAATCCCACACAAAATAGCCATTCCTTGATTGCATTTAAAAAAAAAAAAAAAAGAAAAGGAAAAAAAAAGAAAAAAAAAGAAGAAAGAACCTTGATTTTTATAATTCAGTTCAATTCTGGTCATCGTAACTTGAAATAATATTCACTGAAATTAAAAATAAAAGAAAAATAACAACAGTAATGGAGAAATTCTGGATGCAAGGGTCAAAATGATTCTACTATTTAAATCAGAGTGAAAACGTACGTGAAGAAAGTGGTAAAGGGTTCATTATTTATATTTTTGTATACTGCAGGAACTGAGTTCTCTGGCACCTGTTTATATGATGTAGAGGACATTGTGCCCTGAGGTATAAATTCAGGCTCAGGACATCTACTGCAACTCTTGTAGCCTTAAGTCAACTAAATAACATGACAGCAACAAACCCAGATGAGCTGTGTGGATGCTTCTTTCCTTCAGATCACTTTGGCATCTTGTACCATCCTTCCATTTATGTAAGTTTTGTCTTACAAGATTAAAAATAACTGTATCTAATTGTTTGATCTAAAGTGGTGTTAGCGACATTGGATTGTTCTGGTTACCTGCGCTTGCAGTCTTAATTTAGGACACAACACAGCAAGAAATAAGGGTAAACCCAGTATTTTAGCTCTATGAACTGTAAGATGGCATCTTTCCAAAACCTCTATGCTCTTCCTGTGGTTACACAACAGCTGGTATACCAGAATTGCCCATATTACCTGACTGCTAATTAATTTCAATCTTCATTACAGTCTAAAGGTATGCAGGGTACCCAAATACTCTGCTGAGAGTCAAATTCCATCTTAACATTCAGTCACTTGATTACATTTCTTTAACAAAGTATGTAAAACTTGCTTTATGTATGGGATAATCCATGGAGGAGTAAAACCAATAACATTTCATCTTCAGAGTAGAGATGGACCTGGGCTTGACTAAGCCCTGGATGAAAGAGTATGTGGGAATTCTCCATGAAATCATTGTAAGAAGACTTAAAGAGGATCCTAAACTGTGAAAATCATAGGAGTAGAATAAGTGTGGTGTACAATGAAACATGCAGCAGCTGAAGTAAATTGACAGAAAAACACCAGTGGAGAAGGTACCACTATCCACTAGAAAATTTCATGTCCTTCAAATATTTAGAAGTAGAAAAAATGATGAAATTAATTTTCTCAAAATCACTCCACCGCCTTTACAAACAAGCAACCTTTAAAGAGAGATCCTGAAAAAAAATTTACAGATTTATAAAAAAAATAATAATATAATTCTTGTATATAATCAACCATCTAGGTGATGTAAATCTATTTTTAAATCAGAATAAATAAAATTTAACTTAAAAATTCGCTATATGGTTTATTGCATATTCTCTGTCTACATCTTACTGATATGATAATTTTCACTTGCCAGTTAACAAATAAAAAAGAATTTCCTGAAAATCTACAGAATGGAAAGCTCTCTTGAGATATTAGCATTTGAAATGGTTGGACAAATGTATTTTTTCATTTAAAGTGTACCTGTATGTTTTGACCTTTAACTGACTGATGCTTAAATATTGAATTGAAAACATAAAGGGCAAAATTCTCCCAGCTCAGTACAGTGGACGCTGACAAGAATGATTGGGATTTTTATTTCCACATACCAGAATATAACTAAGCATCACTGACAAGAGCCTCACCTGTCCTCAAAGAAAAAAATTGTGCCTTTAAACTAAAAACATATGTAGAATAATAACATAAATATTGGTAAGTCTGACTCATCATTTCCTTTCAAAGTTTGTTTTTTATGAGTTTTATAATCTGCTTTATATATTCAGCTTTAAACCCTCCAGATTGAGTTTACCTACACTTCTCCCAGTGCTCCGTAGGGAGTTGTGGCCAGCAGCTCATTAATGTGAAAAGGGCAGGTAGCCCTGGGTGCCAAACCCATTTTCCTCTCCTGTTTGGATTGAAGTAGTCATGCTTCCTCTTCTTCTTCTGGCTTAACAAAGCTTTTTTCTTTTGATGTGAGACTTTGCACGAGGAGGCTCAAGCAACCTTACCCTGCCTGGTTCACCTGCTGGTTATGGCACTTTATCAGGAGTGGCAAATATGGATCCAAATTCCTGAAGCTTAGGGGTTATAAAATCTAAACTTCCTACTAGTGCATGTTGCCGCAGCCTCTAGAGCACAGTAATTATAGACAAGGAGTAAAAAGAATGAGATGAGCCCATTTGCTAGTCCTTCCCATGAGACTCATATGCTACTCATATTTGCAGAACTGCAGTTTTGCTCTGACTCCCAGGCCTTATTTACCAGATAACAGAGCCAGAGAAAAGCTGCACAAGGGCTCTGGAGATGAAAATGGGGGCCAAAATGTAGCAGGGGAAGCGGGGCAATAGAAAGGGCACATAATCCCCCTACCAGGAGAGTGCCCACCTCACACCCAGCAAAAAATCAGCCTCCAGCTATGCGCCCAGTGAGAACTGGGGAGGGAAGGAAAGGGAGGAAAGCAAGCTCAGCACCCTCCTCCTTCCCACTCCATTAATATCAGGATATTTTTGTGCCCACAGCTGTGTTACTATACTTGCACTTTCTTGTGTTGAGTCTAGGGAGAGGCACATCTCCTGGGACGTGGGAAATTTGTCATGTACAATTAGAAGAAGCATCAAAACCTAAAGTGCCC
>WEIT01040133.1:1450-12071 GCA_013389985.1 Dryoscopus gambensis | reverse complement strand
AAAGAAATGGATGGAAGAGGTGAAAAGTCATTAAAAACCAAAAATAGTATTGGAATGAAATCATCAGAAAGAGCCAAAAAAGAAGATGGATGTAGGCAGAAAATGGACTTGAAGTAGGAACACACTTCCAGGTATATCTCAGCCTAGGCACTGATTTCCCATTCATGTAAGTATGCGCATAAAAGCTTGCATTTTATGTCATAGCATACATATCCATGGGAAGGAAATAGAACAAGAATGGCCCTACAGTCAAGGACTTTCTCTTCTTTATAGATCAAAGAGTGTGAGATGGAAAAATAATAAGATTCATATGAGAAATGGACACTNAGTCAGGCTTCTACCCTGGAGTCTGCTATCAATTAAATGAAGAGGGTAAAGCTGACCTGGATGCTCTGAATCAACCTGTGAGACATTTCCACAGCCTTTGATTGCTCTAACACTTCAAGAAGTTTTCTAGGCCTCCTGAGTCCTCATACTGCAGTTCTCTTAAATCTGACGTTCAGTGCTGCAGCCTACTTGGGCTTAGGACAAAGATTTGGCATATTGGAGAGTGTCTTGTGTCATGCCTTGTGCAGGAGCCTTCTCTCCTTGCCCTTTGTTCACATGAAAGGCAAGCAGCTACCATGGTGCTGTGCCTCCTACAGCAATAAGCTCCCTGCTTGCACTGCTGAATATACGTTACGCCACAGTAATATAGGCTCTGATTTCCTACTTCTTAAAGCTTCTTATTTTAAAATGGTTTGTACTTATTTAATCAGAAGCAGTTTAAGGAGGCCATAGGGAAGGTGTTGCAGTGACCGCCTGACAAAACATTGCACCCCCACAGGAAGGCTTGTCAAGAACAACACAGAAGGAGACTGTTAGCAAAATAATATATTGCTTTGCATCTGGCAGATTAGAGCACAGGAATGGTTAAGATTTAGGCACAAATTAGTAGTATTAATCCCAAAGCTTGAGGACAAACACTTAAAGACATGTTCCTGGGTACATCAGAAGTGGTCTGTACAGAACTATAGGGATGATGCAAGGCACACAAGTGAGATGCCTAAGTCAGAAGTCTGTTTGCCCAGTGAAAAGTTTGGTGTGAGTGGAGAGAGGTGGCACCTGAGATGATGATTCAGCCTCTACAGGTTCCCCCCAGTTCCTTTGGTGAGTTAAAGAGCACTTGCATGGCCAGCCTTAGTAACTCAGACACATGATTAAAGATAGAAAGGGATAAGCCCAAATCTACACCCCCAATTCAGACACTAATTAGATGTTCAAGTGAGACTGTGCAAGTTCCTCCAAGAGCATATTGATTATTTTTATGCAGAAACAAGACCCAAGTAACTGTGATGGGAATGTTTGCATGACAGTTAATCCCATCTCATTTCTCTAGGGAGCTGAGATAGACTAAGCATTGCATCTAAGCCTGCTGTGTACTGCACAGACACCCAGACATGTACCAGAACTGATGAAAAATAAAACTAACAGTTCTGGTATATTTTTCATAATGCCATACTCTTCTGCCAAAGAGAGATACTTGTATGATTGTGGTCTATGGTTTGCTAAGCTCTTGAAGTTGTTTAGAGAAAGCTGTTTTGCTTTAGTTTTGTTGTGTATTCACATAGAGAAGGAAAACTCTAGAAAGCACTCTTCACATTGACCAAATACCATTGAGTTTTGAGATGCTCCCTGGCTCCTGGCATGGCTGAAGAGCAACTTCTGCAGTCTCAGAGCAGCTCCAGAGAAAGTCATATCTTATGAAATGGAGGTAGTTGTTGTATCTCTGCGACACTGATAGGCCTCCAAAGAGAGTATTCTGGCTGCTGACTGGGAGAAATTATCACATGGTGGCTGCAGCAGGCTGTGCTAGCATGACAGAACAGAAACCCTGTGAGCAGTCATGCTGCCTGTGTCAGAACTAACCAGGCTACAGACCCTGCTATGGGTAGCAGTGAGCCCCACTGGGTCAGCAGGCTGGCTCAGTCTGGCACTTACCTGAGTCAGGACCACTCTGTAGGCACTGCTCAGCCATGCTTGTCTTCCTCATGGGCTGGAGGCCTGCAGCCTTACAGAAAAACAGCTGCTTATCTCTGACAGAGCTCTCTGTCGAGTAGCCTCTTCATGCCTTACCATGCAGCAGGTGGAAGGCATTCCCTGCTCAGCTCACTCTGACACATGGATGGCTCAGAGCCACACAGTGGTGCAAGGAGCTCCAAGCAGATGTGAGTCCTCGGCACTTCTCCCCTCCCATCATTGCATGGTGTGCTTTTCATTGCTTCCTAACACCCTGCTCTAGGGCCTGCCACAGTTTTCTTTGCTGCTCTTCCCACAAGATTGTTCTGGATTGATCTACTATTACCTAACAACACAGCTGGGGAGACCGGAAAGGAAATGGAAGTCTCTTCACCTTCTGAAAAATTCCAACAGTAGGAGACATGTCAGCTTGAATTGTTCCTTGTTTCAGAGAGTCTTTCATATTACAGCTGTTGCACTGTAAACATGACATGCATTTTATAATTTACACGCTTGAACACATGACTAACTTCAGAGGACTGTTCCCATAATTAAAGTTAAGTCTGTATTTAAGTGTGTTGCTTAATCAGTGACCAAAGGCTAATACAGAAACATTGATTCATTATATAAGAATAAGAATATAATAAGAATTAGTAACACCTTAACACACTAATAAACTCCTAATTGGTTTCTGCCTATTTGCACTGATAGGATTTAAGAAAAAAATGGTATACTTGCAAAACAATTTGGGATCCTTATTAAGCAGAAATGAATGGACTTGCCTTAACTCATTATGTTTGACTGGAAAAATGATGTTTGTTTCTAGTGATGGTGTAATCAATTGTGTCCAGGTTAGGTGGAAAGCTTTTTATATCAGCTAATACCTCAACGGGCTAAGAAAATTTTGATAGTAAGTTTTTTCGACAGCTCACTGTTCAGTGGCATGCTTCTGTGTGTATATGCTTGGCAGATGTGGATCTGGAATCTCATGGGGTTTTCTTTTGAAAAAAACTTGGAATAATGATATTTAGATTTTTTTTTTATAGTCTGCCCAGAAAGCAAAAAAATATTTTGTTTACTGAAAGCATTAATTTTTTTATTCAAAATGGAACATCTCAAGAGTTGGGAGAGTACAGCTAACAGAGTAAGAAGCACTTTAGCATAAAACCAAGTGGAGACCTCAAAAAGACTGAGTGGGAAAAAAAAGTAAGAAATTACATAGTAAACTAAAGCACAATCAAGTTTACAAAGTAATGTGTTGAGATAATCTCTTGTGTATTAGCAGCATCTGTCTGGAAGAGACCAAGTCCAAACATTTTGTCCACAAATATGAGGCTTGAGATATGTTTTAACTCTGTTCTGTGGGATGAAGTACCTTATGCAGGGCGTGTCTGTTATGACCTAAGGTAATGTTTCATATCCTCTGGAAAACAGAGAATTGGCTTCTAGGAATTTGAATCTACTATGTGCAGGATGTTTGGTCATCTGGAAATTCAGCTGGAGAAAAAAGAGATCATAGAATGATAGCATATGCTGAGCTGGAAAGGACCCATCAGCATCATCAAGTCCTACCCCTGGCCCTATACAGGACACTCCCAGAATCACACCCTTTGCCTGAGAATGTTGTCAAACGCTTCTTGAACTCAGATATTCCTACTACAGACTATGCTGGACAGCTTAGGCTGGGTACTAGGTACTTTAGCTACCCAATACCACACTGGAATTAAGAAGTCAGCTAGAGGTTCATGAGGATTCTTGAAGGGAAAATATTTTCCTTCACTTTATTGACTCAGTTCAACCCTGAGGCTATCAGACAGTTCAGAAGAGCAGAATAAACAAGAACAGAGAACTGAGCTAAGTCTTCAAGTGATAACAGTGGGTGCTCTGGGGATCAGAGCCAGGCTTGAGCAACACGGCATTTGAAAAATCTCACTACAGCTTCTCTGCCTGGATACCTTCTGACAACAACCTCAGACAGGGATTGCATCTGGAACTGGAGTGCATTATCTTTTGAATAGCCTTACTTTCCCAAATGCTGAGTTTTCCCCAAACTGTTGTACTTAATGAATCACATCATATCAATTACTGACAATTCCAACTGGACACTGGCNTGGCTGAAATGGTAGCACAGTGAAGGAGCAAACTGCTCCTCCCTTTGAACTAGTACAATATACAGCAGGCCCTTTACCAATAAAACTCTTTCACAACATTCCTGTAAGGGAGAAATAGTTTATGGGCTTCTTTTGTTGGTTGGTTGGGTTTTTGTTGGGAGTTGTTTGTGGGTTTTGGTCATTTTTTGAGGGAGGAAGCTGTTTTGTTTCTTGAAAAAAAAAAATACTTACCTCTTTGATGTAGTATTTCTTTACTTGCTTTTCCCTATATTAAATCTCACCAACGTCACTTTATTTTTTACTTCAGTGTTGCACAGACTGGGCACTTTTTAACAGCTTTTTTTTCCTCACTAAATTGGAAAAACTGAAATTTCTAACTGAGATACTTACCAAAGGCAGATGCTTGAAATGGGTGCTATTTCTAGCAAAAGATATTGCTTAATGGGACAGTGCTTAATGGGAACACCAGCATCTTATGGCATTGGTTTACCTCACATTCCTGATGGTGCTGCAGGTTCCTGGAGACTCTGCTCCTTTAGATGCCAGCTTCCCAGCTTTCCTCTAGCCTGAGACAGGCAGAAAAGCTCCTCTCTTGTCCACTGAGCATCAGCTATGAGTGCAGAGGCACTAAAAACTGGATATTTTATACCTGTTACATGTGATCAAGGGGAAGAGTCCTCATCCTGTATCAGCCAGGGCACACTCACAGTTTCATCCTTATACCAGTCAGTGGAGCCAGAAGCTGGTCCTCTGAGAAGATCCTGCTCTAGTCACATGGTTTATGAGCACCACCATATTTCTGTGCTGTTTTCCTTTCCAGTGGGAAGGAGAGTGTTTGGAGCAGAAAGTAGAATCTGCATGGGTTTAAAACAGCTTCTTCTCGCAGAGACTTAACACTGAGTTCCAGCTCTCCTACCAAGATAAGCCAGCTACCCCATAGCAGTCTGGATCAGAGTCTAATCCTGCCACATCATCATTTTAAACAGGGAGCAAACAGACTTTATTGAGTTGGCTAAACTTTCAATTAAAATAATTGGAATGCTAGAACATTACAAATGCTTAAGCAGTAAAGTGAGGACTAGATAAAAATGATTTTAGAAACCACCACTGAGAGAGAGAAAAAAGAGCTCTTAAAGAAACCCAAGAGCATAGTGTGTCATATCTACCAGGGAGGAAAACAAGCACTAGGAAAGAAAAACATATTATTATGATGATAAAAGGAACTATGTTGGAATGATTGTCTGCAGACTCCAACATCAAAATTAGAATAATTTTTTTTCCCAGAACTGCAAAAGAGCTGGTCCTCCACATGAATAATGTGTTTACCATGTGTTTTCTTGTGCTCTTCATTACTGAGACATTGCAGAAAAAAAATCTTAATTTTTTTCTTGGAAGCTAGTAATTGCCACATGAACAGCTGAGGCTCCTATGACCCATCAGTCTAGAAATCTGTGTATTAGTGTAGAAATCTGATGTTCATAGTCTGATCATAATCCAGGGTTTGCAGAAAACTACAAAGTGTTTTTTCTTCCTACATTTTCCTAAATGACCTTCATAATCTATAGTACCGGTCACTGTGAGCTAGGAATTCATGCTGGGAAGTGAAGGTGGATCCTTTGTAGCAGTGTGGGGATGTATCAGCCTCAAACATCTGCCTCATTATAGTTGCTCGCTTTGCAGCATTCATATGAAAAGCATCCATATGAAAACATATGTATAACTAGTTTGAGTGACCACGGAATATCCCCTTCCCAGTAGAGCAGTCTTTGAAGTCTAAAGAACATGGTTAAACTATACTGGATGATCTAACTAAACTACATGACAGGATAATTGTTTGCATGTGCATGGCAGCATAGTGTGTGGCTAGCTCTTGCTTTTGGAAACCAGTGTGCATGTATCAATGTCTCTGTACCACCTACCAAGCAGTGAATAGCTGAGCAAGGATGGAGGAACAAAGGTTCCTGTCAGTACAGTCATCAGAGAAGACTCTGCAGGGAACAAACAAGGGGAACCTTTCTGATGAAGGGTTAGTGAGGAAGTGGGAGTGTCACAGAAAACATCCTTAGCCCAAAATGGTTAGTCTGATCAGCCTGTGAGGACTCTGCTTTATCTAACTCCTCGTATTGTTGTTATATTGTGTTAGACTGTCCCACAATCCCTGCTAAAAACCTGTAACTGCTCATCTTTTTGCCCCTGTCATCTGACAAAGCACGAGCCACAGGCCTCCTATGACTGCGAGCCTCTCCTTGCACTTAGGATGTGGAAGGTGCTTCCTCACTTGTTAGTTCCTACTTATGCAGAAGAACATCCCCTTTGTGATCTTCTCTTTCTTTCTTGGCCAGCAAAGATGATCTCCTGCTGCAAAGCCCCTTCTACCTTGGATTCAACTATTGTATGCCCTTATTCTGTCACATCCACCTAAACCAGGGAAAAGCAAGAAGAGAGAAACAGGATCATGCAGACTTTCTCTGCTGAGTCAGTTTCTAGCTATTATCCATTTATTTTGTGATTTTAAACTCTGTTTCACTGTTCATGCTAAGAAAATACTCTGGCCATAATTTGCAATGAATAGGGAAGGAGAATTTTGGTTTCCCTTTACAAAACCAGGAATAAGACTCGATCTAGCATCGCCTTTGCTACTAACACCAGACTAATGGAGACAAAATACGTAAAATTACGACCATCTCCTCACCTGATCTCCTCCTACGTCTCTCTGAAAAGCTGTTTCCTGAGCACAGTGAGGAAAACCAGAAGTTCCTCCAAACCTCTGTACCACACAAAGGGCACCCAGCAAGACTAACATTTCCTAGTTGTGAGTACTACAAATATAGTATTTGTATTAGAGTTGAGCATATTCTAGTAGTAGTATTCTACAATTTTGTATTTGTTTTGCATTTAGGACAAACATAGATATATTTGGTGCCTAGATTTCAACCTTTTTATTCTACTTTTTGTGAGAGCATTTTGACCAAGCTGTTCTCTTTAGGAATGCTACAACAAACTCAAGCTCTGTGCCATGCTCCTTGTGGGAATATTCCGTCCCCTGAACCACCAGACAGTTGCTGATTGGATTTCCTGCCTTTGCCCCTTGCTTCTTACCATATTGGATTCCATCTGGTCATACATCTTAAAAATGTAATGTGCTGGTGTGCTAGCTGTCTTTATACCACACAGGAGATGTAAACAGGGGAGAAATCAATGACCTTTAAGGCATCAGAAAGAGAAGGTGAGAAAGTATTGGAAAAGTGTATGTCGAGGCAGAGTAGGATAGAGTTAATTTAGGCCTAAAAGATAAATGGATTTTATCTTCAATAACAAATTTTTCTTTGAGATAGTTTGAACTTATTGTTAAGGAGAAATGTAAGGACAGAAAAACAGGACATTTCTGACAATTGATATTTGTTAGACCTGCAGAGGCTCTTCCTGGATGGATGAGGGGAGAACAGTGGGTAGTATCTACCTCAACTTCAGCAAGGCTTCTGATACTGTGTCTCACAATATTCTCATAGGCAAACTCAGGCAGTGTGGACAGAATGAGTAGAAAATGAGGTGGATTGAGGAGTGGCTGACTGGCAGATCCCAGAGGGTCATAAATAGTGGCACAGTGTCTATTTGAGGCCTGTCAGTTGTGGTGTCCCCCAAGGTTCAATGCTGTACTATTTAACTTATTCATCTGTGCCTTGGATGAAGAAGCAGATGCCTGCTCAGCAAGTTCACTGAGAACACAAAACTGGGAGGAATGGCCAATGCCCTGGAGTGCTGTGCAGCCCTTCAGAAGGACCCTGACAGGTTGGAGAGATGGGCAGAGAAGAACCATCTGAAGTTAAAGCAAAGGCAGATGCCAGGTCCTGCACCTGGGGAGGAACAACGCCAGGCACCAGCACAGGCTGGGTCTGACCTGCTGAGGGACAGCTCTGCAGAGAAGGACCTGGGGCTCCTGGTGGACAACAAGCTGTCCCTGAGCCAAGAGTGTCCTGGTGGCCAAGGAGGCCAGTGGGATCCTGGGGGGCATTAGGAAGAGCATTGCCAGCACGTCATGGAATGTGATCCTCCCCCTCTACTCAGCCCTGGTGAGGCCACATCTGGAGTGCTGTGTCCAGTTCTGGGCTCCTCAGAACAAGACAGACATGGAGCTCCTGGAGTGGGTCCAGTGGAGGCTACAAAGGTGATGAGGGGACTGGAGCATCTCTTATGAGGAAAGCCTGAGGGAGCTGGGCCTGTTCAGCCTCGAGGAGATACAGCTGAGAGGGGACCTCATCAATGTCTGTCATTGATGTCTGAAGGGAAGATACCAAGAGGATGGATTCAGGCTCTTCTCGGTGGTGCTGAGCAACAGGACAAGAGGCAATGTGCAGAAACTGACGCACAGGAAGTTCCACCTGAACACAAGGAAGAGCTTCTTTTCTGTGCAGGCAACTGGGCACTGGAACAGACTGGCCAGAAAGGTTGTGGAGTCTTCCTCACTGGTGGGGACAACTGTCTGGGTACAATCCTGTGAAATGTGCTCTGGGATGACCCTGCTGGAGCAGGGAGGTTGGACCACATGACCCACTGTGGTCCCTTTCAATATTACCCATTCTGTGATATGATCAGAAAAATAAGGCAGAAGGAATTTTTTTGCATTTATTGCATTCTATAAACAGCTTTTGTACTAGGCATGAAAAAGAATCAGAATGGTCAAGAGATTCTAGAATAAAAAAGATGCAGGAATTCATCAGGAGATGGAGTTCTGCCATCATTACATTTATATAGCTGAAAATTTACTTTGGCAGTATTGCAGCAAATAAAGCATGTCCCACAAAAAGTTCTGCCAGAAAGATCACCAGTGAGAATTCCAGATACTACAAGATGCTATAAAAACATATATCACCTTTCAGGCTTAAAGCAACAGAAATTGCAGTTTTGTATCTGGATATCCTCTCAGATCCCTAGGCTTTTTTGATTGGCAACTAGTGGAACAACTGGGAGGTTACCAAGGCTGTGGTTCAGAATTTCCTGAGGAGTTTAGCCATAGTGTGTCCTACTTCTTGACAATGATTGCAGATGTCTGATATCCACAATGCGATTTTATTGCAAACCGTGGGTGCAGTTAATTCTGCTTTGATTTTTTCCGGTTGTCATGAGTCTTCACTTTGGGGATGTTAGAATATCTGTTATTTTTAAAAACCACCAGTAGAGATCCAGTTCCTGTTGTAGCACATAAATATTTTTGGCTTTAAACAATTTTAACCCAAATGCTACATCACAAAGATGAAAACTGACTCATAACAACACAAACAAAGATAATGATGATTTTGGATATGTGGTATTGGTTCCTTATCTCTTGAGCAAGATAGCTCCTTGAAAGGTTGCCTGAACACCATTGTGTGAGGTCCCCTGAGTCAGCTTTCACCTCTCAACAGACGTCTCATTCAGCAGAATCTGAACCTGGATAGAGGCTGTAGAAATGGGCATTGCCTGTGGCCTTGTAGCCAAGACAGGAAAAACCCTAAGTGTTCTGATGCAGAGAAAGGGTTTTGGTCAGATGAGGTATTGGTATCTGTGGGTTGCAGAACACTGTTGCATGGGTGAGAGCACAGAGACTGGAGACTGGCGTCTGTGTCCACTTTTACAACATCTGCCCCAAACAGAGCCAAACAAGGCTGGGGAGTGCCCTCTGCCATAGCAACAAAGCCACTTTCTTCACCTGGTCACTTGCTGAGACTTGTGAAGACAGTGTGCAGTCTTTAATAAGATCTGCTAATTTAAAATACTGTTATGGTGCCCACGAGTCACCAGCTTCACCCATCGAGATTTAATTATGTGTCACACAGGAGGACTTTCACCACTTTTTCTTCTTTCCTCTATGAAATCTTGAAGGTGTCTCATTATAGTCTACGGAAGCCTTCTCAGAGTCTTCCCTGCACTAAGGTCATAATGCTGTTGATGAGTTATGTTCAGTTGTGTTTAGAACCAGGCAAAGATTCACTCCGTTCGTATTAGAACCTGTACTTCTTGAAAGACACCAGGGATTTTAATCCTACAGAATTTTCTACGTATTTCAGTGACAGTGCTCTTTGAAACAGGGGTGAGACTAAGATCTTCTGGCATGAAAAAGTGATTGTCTTATGCACCCACAAATTACTGAGTCCAGCCATATCTCTAAAATTCTAGTCCCTGGGACTCTGATACTTAGTTATTGACAGAAATTCAAACACCATTAAGAAAAGATAATTGGTACGTTCCAAGAAGAGAACTGTTAGTGTTCTCAGAGCTCTCAGCAGGGCAAGGTGATGGACTAGATGAGCTCCAGAGCTTCCTTTTTGTTAGTACTTACTATACAATGATGCTGCTGTTGCTAAGAACAGGCAGCTGAATTATCGTCTTCAAATTCCTATGTAAAAACTCAGAACATCAAGCTCTTGGTGTTGGGGAGGATGAAACAGGAAAGCCTTATAAATATGATTGCCTGGCAAAAGATTTTGAGAATATAGAAACTATAAGCGAGATTGAAATGAAGGCAAGCTTTGAGA
>WEIT01040125.1:0-10758 GCA_013389985.1 Dryoscopus gambensis | reverse complement strand
AAACATATCTTGCAAATGCCATGCTTTGGTATTAACAAACCTCAAGATCTACTTAGAATTTTCCCCCTCCAATTATTCAATGTACTTGTCGTTATATATGATTGTTGTTTATTATTTGAATTTCTCACAACTTGGGTAATGAAAATTAATAAAGTGTTGCCCTTGCATATTCTTTGTAGCAAACATTGGGATTTCATCAGTAAAATATGTGATTAAGAGCAAGAGTTTTTAGTGGTCCAAAAAACCCGATGACAATATTTTTGTTAATTTTTTCCTAACAGTTGCCTTTTGTATGAAATACTCTTCTAATAAAGCTATCAACATTTGGCCTAACATAGATTTATTTTTTAAACCCTGCATAAATCAATCTTAACATTACAAATGATCAAACTTTTTATAAGATTTTCATTAGACAATATGTGCTTTTATTTTGTACAAATGTGCCATTTCTTCTCACTGTCAGCATCCTCTGCCCATACTGGCATTTCCCACAGAGAAGACCAATTATTGTCCACTGTCGTTTCAGTTACTATATTGTATGAGTACTTAATCATGTTCCAGCCCAGAGATTCTCTATAATTTCTTCTCACCCTCCCCTTCCATGGTAGTTAACTCTGATGAAATTCTCATTTGGTATTGAAAATTGAAAAGAGGACTTAAGAAATAGCAGCCTAAATGCAGTACTCTCACTTTCAGCATAGGGTCTTACACAACACTCATCACTACATTGTCTAATCCTATTCTGGGTCAAAGGGCTGCCAGGTTTTTTATTTTATTTTATTTTAAAAGATTATAAATTTTGTTGACCAAATCCAATCACAAATTCATCAAAGTATTAGTCTCAAAGGCAAAAATTGATGTAATGGTATAGATGTGGTTTTGAAGATATGCTCATATTTCATCGGACTAGCAGAGGCAACACTTTAAAAACAGCTGGCCTCCAAATCAAGAGATACTGCTCATTCACATCTATGATTTAAAGTGAAATCCTATAATCTGACTTCAAAAGCCAAAAGAATTTGCAGTTACCAAGGCAGATGTTTGGGTAATTGTGGTGCAGGTTATAGAGATTCCAGAGATTTACAGCAAAGCACGGATACATGACATGGGCAATTGGAGTGGTGTGAAAAAACGCATTGGCTTTCTGTTGTTAAGACTGATAACAAGCCTTTCTTTTGACACTGCTTGTAAAATATCTTCCACAGAAATTCTGCAGATAATATATTTTAACAATTCAATCTGAAGCTATAAAGACATGGTTTTTGAAACATCCATATTGAGATAAAATCTTTAGAGTTTTTTTTTTTTTTTCCCTCTGGGCAAATGGTCCTGTATACTGCTGTTACTTTGATCAGGGGCTGACTACAAGATGTAAAACATTATTGTTGTTTCCAGATTAACTAACCTGGAACAGACTGACAACTGTTAAATGATGACATGCAACTAAAACAGTGCCATTTGTGTTAAAAACCTACTTTATAGATGTAATAATTTATAAAAAGATCATAATAGAAATTATAATGTAAAAAAATTATCTAGTAAGAAAAACTGTAGGTCATATCTCAGAAACAAATTGTTCATCGATCATGTCCACTTTATGAAAGATCCAGTTTTGTAATTTCTGAGTTCTGAAATAATACTTTTTTTATATTTTCATGACTATTTGTACCTTGATTTGAAAGTGTCCTGGTGACAGATATTGAGAAACAAACTCTTCAGTCAGGAAACACCTCAGAAGCAGCAGGAAAAAAGCAGCTTTTGTGGGATCATTGTATCTCAAAAGGATGGATTGGTATCCTATGATGGCAGAGCTAAGGGATTCTTTGCATATCCTGACTTCCAAAAGTTCATTTTTATTATCACAAAAAATAGCTTCATACTGAAGCTGGAATTTTTCATACTTAACTTCCACTCAAGGAATGGAAAGAAACGGGCACTGTGTCCCAGCACTGTTTTAGAAGGGATGAGATGCTTTCTGGGATTGCTGCCTCTAAAATCTACAGAAGCTGTTCACACAACTAGATTAAAGCAGATGAATAATGAGTAGATATATGTAAAATAGGACATGAAGTTGGAGACAGCCACCCTAAATAACTGGCATGACATAGCACAGAAAATCTGAGCGGCAGAGCCAGAAACTGGAGGTACCACTCCCTACCAACCTCACTGTAACTGCACATCCTACTATTCAAAAGACAAAATCAAAATACCTTGCTTAAGATAAGTGATGACTGCCATTGTTATGGAATTATCAAATCAAAGATGGTCATAGTTCCTTATCATCTTAAATTTCTGCAATTAGAGCTCATTAATATATTCCATTTATATTTTGGGAGTTATTCTTAGTTATTTTTTATAATCTACAACCTTAAAAAAACCCCCACAAAGATAGGAAATTTTTTTTAGGGTAATGAATGAATATTTTGCACTCAGACCTACAAGAATATTTTACTAACTTGGGGCTAGTAGACTCGTTTCTACCAAATTCTGACGTTAATTTTTGTGGAGAATCAGCTGAGCAATTTTGGAAGTCTGGTAATCGGAGGGTAGAAAACAAAACTCAGTTCTGTTGACTCAGTCAGGAAGATGCTTATTGCTACTTGTTTTAGGGAGCACCGTGGCAGATCCTCCTAGGGTTATGTCCCACAGGAATGTGCAGGATTTCAGAAACCTGGGACTTTGAATCATTCAAAGCAATATTCATATGAAGTCTGGATTTGAAATTACATCCCGTCAATGAAACAGACCAATATTAACACCATATATTATAGACAACCAAACAAAGTATTACATCAGTATACAGCAGTTCTCGAAGTTGGAAGTGACTTTAAACATATAGTTAACAAATTAACAAAAATAATATAAATAACTCTTGTGGGGTTTTTTTCTTTCTAACTGCTTGCTTATTCATTTTGTTTCATAGTCCAAGTATAAAAAAGTAAAATAAATTGATCAATAATGTGGCCCTCTGCAGAATTCCTATATGAACGAATACATTATGTGATACTACTGCACTAAACTTTCAAGTCCATGGCAATGCACAAAAAGGGATTTTGTCCGTTTCCCAAAGGCTTAGCAGGTAACATCCTACAGAAAGATTTGCTCTTAAAACGCACATTTTATTGTTTTAGAAAATATCTTGTAAGACTTTTCCTGTAAGCGTGAAGTCTTATGAACAAGCCAAACTAAACTACATTTGCCAAATGAAGAAGCTACATTTGTCAAAAGAAACCCTAAATTTTGTGATACACTATCCTTTTATTGCACTTACTCGTATATCCACTAATTCACAGACTCAATAATTTGTGATTGTGCTTCCAGTTATTAGCGAGAAATAGTCCAGTTGAACAGCATAATTACTTACATCTCTGTCACTTCTGAAGTCCTACTTGCTGCTTTAGGCATAGCTAAATTTTATGTTTTCTAGCAGTTGGATTTATAGTAACCTATCTCTGTCACCAAAGGATGGAGTTATATATATATATATCTACATAATATATAATCAATATTTCTTCAATAGTTATTTGTAAAGTTGATGCAGAATTTCATCCCAAATGTCTACTACCATGTCATGAATATGATTATTAATTTCTCCCAATATACAAAAAAAAGTCCTTGGAATATACATCAAACCAAGGAGTCTCACTATTTAGGAGAAAACCCCCCCGATGTTGGTATTATTGTTTTATTTCCTATAGTGGTCTTTTCTTTATGTTTTATTTAAAATGTTAATGGAGTGTATTTGCAATTCAGATAATTTATCCTTAAATCACTGTTCTCCAGAATAATGCACAGTGAGCACTGTAATACACAGGCAAGTCCTCTTAAAGAACATGCATCAATTCTCTTCCCTTATGAAGCACACTGCAAATGCCCTCTAACAGGGCACAGCAGCATTACATAAATCATCTTATATGAAAAATTAACATGACATCAAATATTTATAAATATTAATGTGTATGTTAATATAACCAAAGCTGTAACAAACAATCATAACCTTGCCAAGTTTCTTAGGACAGGCGCTGCTGATAATGATATCCATTATCTCTGGGGGAACGCGCAATTATGAAGGTATACATGGGATGCTATATTGTTATCTGCTTTTAAGTTCATCCATTAAACACTCCACCTCACACTGGATGTTAACCCTCCTCTTAGCTCTTTGTCAGGTACTATTATTCTGTGTATTTACACATCCATGTGAATGAAAGATGAACAGCTCTTAAATGTATACAATTTCCCTACTTCATTAACACATGCATCTAATTTCATATCACACATTCCTTTACTCTATGGCAATTATAACTTATAATGTCTGATATGCATCTAGCTACCTATCTGTCTATTCATGCATCCCTCTGTCCTGTGGATAGCATAGCTCTCACATGAATTTTCAAACTCCTTTGGTTTATCTTTTACCATACTGCATTTATGCTATTATGATTAAAGCTCCGATGGTATTTCCAGTAGAAATTTTGATTCTTCTGGCTCAAAAATTATTCCATAAAAATTAGTTTTACACCTAAACATAAAATACAGTAGAATACATTTCATCATAATCAAATTTGATCAGTTACTAGGAATTTCAAGTGCTTCTTATTATCATTGCTTACCTAACATTGTAGTGACAGGAAATAAAATGTTGAGCCAACAGCTCGAGAGTAACCATGTTTCTCCAGGAGACAAGACTAAAGGTTTTGTAGCTGTGCTTAGCACATGTGAAAAAGAGGTGAGGTCCCAGAAAAATTCTTTAAAGTTTTAAGATACACACTGGAGGCCAAGTGATGCTGATTACCATTTACAATGAAGTCTTCACTTGAACTGAACAATGAGTTGTGCCTCTTTTTAAATACATAGATTCAGATACATATAAAGACTTCTTCCCATTACTTATTTTTCAAAGACCATGATAAATACAGATTCAGTAAAACCAGTCACTGAAATACTACACACTGTGAATATCCTTTATCATTCCAGACAAAGAAAATCAAAACAAACATCTTCACGTAACATTCTCTTCCTTATGATTATTACCAGTACTATTATTAACTATGAACATAGCAAAGTCCATTTTAGTAGCTGTTGGACAAAATAGGCTTTTAAAAACAGGCTTAACACCTAGAATATTACTATCTTTATTTCACTGAGGAGCCAGTCAACATACAGAGTAGGTAAAAGACTCACCCAAACTGGGGGGGAAGGTGTCTGGCTCAGCCAGGCAGCACCTGGAAGCACGGACTGCAGTGAAACCATGTCCAGTGCTGCTCTGTCGCACAAACCCGATGTCCTCCCAGAGTGGTTACTTTTAAGGGCCCATCTAAGAAATGCACATAATTTGTTCACGATAGCTGAATATCAGTCTAATGATTCAGCTTAGATTAGCAACATTTTTAAAATCTGAGAATATTAGGGTTTAAGTGATTCACCTAGAAGAGCCAGCAGCTCCTAAGGGAGGAAGTGAAAGCTGCTTGCTTTTTAAGAACTATCTTGGTTTGGATCAGTCACTTAAGGTATGTTCCCAGTATCACACTTGTCATTGTGAAGTAAAAAAAAAGGCATGAAAAGGAAGCCATGAAGAACTTTTTTCTTTTTGGGAAGGAAGCAAAATAAAATTAAAATACACAGGTTTTAATGAAAACATGGCCTGAGGAATTTTGCATTTAAAATAAGAACATAGACTGTTTTAATGATTATTTCCCATTCCCTTTTTTATTGGATTGCCCACTGTAAAATAGGGAAACCAATATTTCCTATTACATTTGAAAGCGGACAAAACCAAAAACTGAGCCTGAATTTAGAAAAAAATTACAAAGGACAACCTTTTTTTTTTTTTCCCAGGAATCCGTACCTTTAAATTTGTTTACCAATTCCTAAATGACAGAGTAGCAATAATCCTAAACTTATGCTGGGAGATTTAGGTAAATTTCTCTCTCTCTCCCTCCCCACTTGTCCCATATATTTACTTATTTTTTAAAGGAATGGAGGTGTAATATAAGTTTCAGGATTTAAAGAATTTGATTCAGTTACAGATCCCTGGAAAAATTAGGGGTTTTATCCCAGATTTTATGGATAAAATGGGATTGCTATCAGTTTTACCAATATAAAAGCTCATTTACTTTTTGTTTATAGAAATACTTTATAATTCATGACATTTGAAGTTTTTATTAATCATTAAAGTTTAAGGTATAATTATGTAAAAATAAACTTTTCATAAGATCATTATTCATACACCTTATGTTCTTAAGATTGCAGATAAGAAAAATAATTCAATGCACATATCAGATTAATCGTATTATAGTGGTCAACATACCTTTAGCACATTATGAATAAAAGTATTTTTTAAATAAAAAAGATGGCTAAAAATCAGTCATTATTCTATGTATCAAATGTAAATCATGACATAAATCAAAGCATACAACAGCATAGGCACCAAAAGCATCTTCTTGTTTTCATCTTTGTCCCCTGCTAATATTAGAGTCTGGCAAATGTATTTGCCTTTCTGATATTACTATTTTTTGTTATAACCATGCAGTCGTATGTTTATAATTCTTTCTTTTTGTAAAAAGGGTGCTATTACTGTATCTGTAAGTTAGATGCAAGAGATTCAAATTTCAGATCCCATGTTATCTCTCAGGATCAGAAAACAACATTCACAGAGTGTGAAATACAAGACCTTTTCTCACACAGTGATGCTGATCTGAACAGAACCTTTTTGCACATGCAGTTTTAAATCTCCTCTTATAAAAAAATCAATACTTGTCAAGTACAAATGTCGCCCTTGATTGGGGTTAGAAACCAGCACTGTGGTTTCCCTACCACATAAAATTATAAGTATGGTTTTTCTTAAAAATTACTTTAGTATTTTCTACCCTTTCTTTCAGAATACTGAATATGGAGAGTCAGAACTCTTTGGTGATTTACATACAGTAACATCTAATTCCCACCGTAAAACAAGAGAACTTGGATGCCCCCACACTACTTCCATAGTTTTGTGAAAGGCTAACATCTAGTTGAAGTTATTTGCTCTGTATCATAACAAAACCAAAAAAATTCATTATATTCTTTCTTTTAATCAAGTCTCTTTTAATACCAGAGTCCTACATAATAATTTCCAAATGAAGAAACACCATATTCCTGTACTCTAAATACATGTTCATTAATGCAGACATTTTACATAAAGAAATCCTACTTTTACATAGGATATATCTTCTATATTCTTGTATTAATATTAGCCATATGGAAATAGAAATGCTTTATCTAATTTTACTGATAATATTCAAAGTTCTTATGTAAAAAGACTGATTGGAAAAGTATCAATTTAAAGAATAGAGATTAATTAAAAATTGTTAATTTACTTTTTAAAAGAGTAAATCCCTTTCTTACTGATGCAGTGATGATTTTTAAATTTCTGATAATTTCTCTCTGAACAAAATTGTGATATTTAAAAAGTATATCCTGTATATAATTTGAACATTTTTCGAAAAGAGAAGCTACAAAAGTCATAGCTAAAGATACACATATTTTCTGATTCCTCTGCAATCTCTTTTCATTGTAGTATTGGAAAGACTGAGGCAATTTTTAATACAACTGTGCACCATGAAAAAAATACTGGAAGTTCATTCTGAGTGAAGAAGACCTCTTTTACTCTTCAAAGATCCTTCAGAATATGCCACGGAAACTATGGGCTTGAAAAAGAGGATAATTCTAGAATACATATTCTTTTCTAATGTGGACACTGTGGTACCTGTATGATAAGGTATGACAAGAAAACAAGTTGTTTGACGCATGAGGAGAAATATGGATTTCACTTAAATGAGTGGAGAAACAGCTGGTCCTGTGCTGTAGTGGATTGTATTCTAAAATCAGTAAAAACTTGGCTGAGGAGTGAATAAAGGCTCTGAGGCTGATGAAAACTAAGCATGTTACCAAGGTGACATACTTCAGCTTGGTGGCACAGCTGTACTATTATTGAAATATCCTAATTCAAACAACCTATGGTGTGTTGTTGCTCAAAAGACAACCAGCTTTCTCCACCTGATGTTGATGCTATGCTGACATCTCCAACTTAAGCTAATGTAATTGCTAACAGAAACAACACAACGGGCAGAAAAGGATGTGTGTTTTGCACAATAAGGAATTAGGATAGGGATGAGAAAAAAATTATTAAATGTAATAATGTTTTTGAAGCCTTCCTCATATTATAAACTAGTCAGCTAATACTGTACTTCTATATAATTACATTCCTAATTGTAAAATAAGGCTTATGAAGTTCTTAGTGCCAAGGAACCAGCTTCGAGAGGGTGAGTGTTTTCAGAGAGGCATGAAGGCCTTAGTCATACGGATTAAATCCCAGAGAAAGAGAGATCAGCAGTTCATTATCTGTAAGGCAGACGATTTATTCCAGAAGAGTTGGGAGGCTGGACATAGGCAGTTGGAGACTTCAGTTCCAAATAAGAGAGCCAAGGGCTGTACTCCAGCTGATTAACACACGTGATCACAATCTCCACTCTCTTGTTTATAATAGGGTTTGTAAATTTTATCTGTTGCATTCCATTAGCACAAGAACTTTGTTAACCATAAATATATGATTAAATTGAGGATCTACGTTTGTATACTCAAGGAAATAACAATCAGATAAATGAGATAAGATAGAAATCATGTGTATTTCTTTGACTGTTTCCAATTTCCTTTTTTTTCTCTCTTTTGTCAGCATTTGCTTAAAATATTTTAGGCCTCAGACTTACTAAGATAACATCTAATACCATTCAGAACATGAGAATAGTTGGGGTAAGCATATATTACAAGTAATTTTGTGAATGAGGATCTTTCTTAAGGCATCCAGAATGGATCTTTTCAGTCACATTCCTGACTAGATGTGATCAAATGATTTGCTGATCTTTTCTGTGATGGTCATGAAAAGTAGCAGATAGTAGAAACAGTGCAGAGAGAAATATTGAGAAATTCTTTTGAGGTAGTATTCATGAAGTAAACATGGTTTTAATTTGAAATGGCTTAAAATTTTAAAAGTGAGGTGGTTTGGTTTATTTTTGGTTTGAGTTATATATTTACCTCCACAGCATGACTAAGATATTTCGCCAGGCTGGAATGGAATGAAAAGGATACAGAATACCCAAATTTATCTGAGTCTCACTTTATCAATGTTAATGACATTTCACTTCATTCCTTTAAATCGGAGTTTGTCTCTTGTAATCTAGATCCACTTTAGTACTTGAATATATATTAAGAAATATTCCATTTGAAAAATATTTACCACAGCTGTTGCTGATTCAACCCAGGGAAGGGCACTGCCCTTCCTCCTGCAGCAGAGATGGTGCTTCAGGAACAGTGAATCCTGCTGGGATGATGAGTTCTGAACAGCAGTCTCCATCAGCCAGCCAAAGCAGCTAGCTAGAGTCCAGATAGGAAAGTAAACAGAAGTCTTGGGGGGGAAAAAAAAAGAAGAGGGGAAACTAGATTGTATCTAAAAAGCAGCATTAATAATGTATAAGGGGGAAAATACAGAGAAATTTCTTCAGAGCCCAGCTATATTGCCTAGTGACAGACTCATTGTTACAAATACTGCAGGATTTCCCCCCTGCTCCAAAAAGGTCACAGTTTCAGTTTTCACTGCAATCTAAAGTAGGACTACGTCCATATTTCCCCACATCAGCCAACAATATTAATGCTGGGAACGTGGAGGGTTTGTGGCAGTTGTGAAAGCCAAAGGCAAATTTAGCTGTTGTGAAAAAAAAACTCCTACAGGCTAGGACTTGGGTGAAACTGGAAATGGAATTCCTGGAAAACTTGGGAATCTTTGAAGTGCAGGGTTTTCAAAGACTCTTTAACTACAAACCAAAACTATCTAAGTTACTAGGCTGAATAAAGACGCAGGTGGCTTTCTTAGGCTGTACACAAAAAGCACATACTCAGAGGAGCACAACTAGAAATGTATGGGTTTAAAATTGCTAGAGTAGCTCTATATATGAAACAGTTTTGGGAAAGAAGTGAGTCCAGCATCCTAGCTTCTGGCTTACAGGATCCCACTCAATCCTGCTCTTATGCCCACTGCCTGCACCTTTGCACAAAGATTACGTAAACATCGCTTAAAAATTAGTTCTTGCCTCCTTTACAGCCATCTTCTACAAGAGCCATTTGTGATCTGAAGCACTAAGATACTGTAACTCTGGTCATTTCTACTGCTATACACACACAAAATTGCAAGAATTCTTCTGTCACTTTTCTGAGACATTCATATTTATTCACAACTCCTCTGTCTGGCCATGGAGCATCACACAGAAGCTTGGTAAAGTGGTAGATGTGGAAGCTACATTTAATGCTTCATTTGTACAATCTTAGGAATAAATGAAACCAATAATACTTTGTATGCCCTTTTTCTTCCCGACCACAGACTGGGGAAAGAAAAAGAGTTCTGAAAGTTTTTCCGCTCTCAAAAAAATGGAAACACTCTCATGAAAACACTCTTCTCAGCAGACCTGTAATGCATCAATAGTGTAATCTCCAAGCAATTTCTCAGTGTCTTGAAGTATAAATTTGATCAGGAGATGAATAATTCTTTAGATGCTGAAATCTGTTGGGACTACATGGAGCCTTAACAATTAGAAATAATTCTTCTGGTGGATGTCCAGAAACAATCTGGATCCTGAGTCAGTATTGTCTTTATGCATATCACAGCATAAAAGTAATCATTTTTATTACAAAGCAATAAATGGCACCTTTTCCCTAATGACCCTGACAAGT
>WEIT01040120.1:15342-25424 GCA_013389985.1 Dryoscopus gambensis | reverse complement strand
GAAGAAACCTATTTTTATCATTTTGTTGTATAGTTTCATCACTGTAAATTTTAGATAGTTTTTTTTAATGCTGCCCCAGTTGTTTAATGTGTTAAATTATAGTGGTTAATTTCCTAGCATTTTGAATATGTCTTTAGTTAGAAAAACTGACTCATAACTGATATCAAGCTCAGGAAANTATTTCTTTAAAAATACATTCCCAATTTGGTTTTGAAATTCTTTGTTTCTTTGGCATATGGTTATCTTGTTACAAATAATTACCTTACTTTCTTTTCTAGAAAAAAACCCCCTGTTAAACTCTGGTGCACAATAGAAAAGTTGTATTTTGTGTCCAAATGAGCACTGAAGGTGCTTTTCTACACATTACCTGAGAACCTGTGATGAGGACAAGGTCAACACAGAGTTTCTCTTGCACCACTACTTGTTGGTGAGTTGCCAGAATGACAGGATTAAGCCAAGGAATGAGTTTTAATTCTCAGTATGTAAGTTTGAAAAGCAAGCACATTCCAGGCTCTGTACGTAGGAGCTTTGAGTTGAACAGCTCTGGACATTCTGCAGATTCATTTGCATCCATTTTCTACATGCTGTGTTCAAGACTTTCTTGTCTCCTGAACAAGAAGCCAGAGGATGAAGTGAAAATGCATTTTCACAAGTCTAATCTAGGATCGTATTAGAAATTTGGGGATTTTGCTCATCTTCTCAGATTCACCAGGTTCAGATATGCTCTTTGTGTATCAAGAGATCTTTCATGTTTATTTGCTGTCTGTGCCAAATCTGATATGTAGCACTGACAAAAAGCTGTAGCTCAAGACGTTATGCAAATAGTGCTAAATAACTGCAAAAATGTGAAATTGCTCATCTCTGGGAAAAAAATCTAAATCCAGATTTTTGGACAACGTCCTATTATATACTTTTTATTGTTATTTCTACTATAGCCATTAGCTCTTTTGCTTTCATATGATAGTGTTGGCTGAAAATTAATTTAATTAAGTCTTTATTGCACTGGGGGAAAATGGCATCATATTAAAAAAGTGAGAAAACACCACACAGAATATAAATATAAGAAACATTTTATGCTGCAGCAAAGGATGAATGTAATCATGCAAATGAATGACACTCAGTTTCTTGCCTGTAACATTGTCCCACACAGTTCAGATATGGACATACATATAGCCATTTTCTGATAAAAAAAAATACAGAGAGCTATTCCAGGGTTAACAAAATTATCACAGAATCCATAGGCTCAGATCTGAAAAGACGGTTTTTAGATAAAGCTTTCTTTAATCAGGATTGTATATATTTCCTATATGTCTGGTGGGAAGGAAACAACCTGTAGCGTGTGGCTCTGCTGGTGATAATGTGCAGGATCAGCTCAGACAGTCCGTGTGGGTGGCTCTGATCCTCTATCCATATTCTGTCACATGTATCTTGCAGGCTGCGGTACATTTGATGGATCTACACCTACTCCAGTATTGATTGCAAAAACTATTTTAACTCACCAGTGTGTAGGAGAAGGCTATTTATTGAGGCTATTGGCCTTTTCGCACTAACTACTTGTTTTGTTAATTAATTTGCATAGCTTCCATCAATATTTCCATGAGAATTGCAAACCTAATTATTGCATTTCAGTAAGATTAAATGTAGGGTCTGTTTCTTATAAAGTACCTTGTCTGGTTTCAAGGGAAGAGTTCAGTTCACTGTAATCCAATTGTCTTGTCAAAACGATGGCTTAACAATTTCTGAATCCCACGGTTATCTGTATCAGGGCTAACTACTGCTTAATGCAGACACTTGATGGAATTTGGTGACCTACATGATATTTGTGTAGTGTTGCAAAAAAATATCTCTGAACTAAAGACCAGTCGATGGACTAACCTTTCTATTTAGGTCAAAGATACTTTCTGTAGAGGAAATATTTAGTTCTTTTCATTCTGAGAGGCTGCTGGATTAGTTTCTAAGAGAAATACCGTTAATCTTCATCCTCAAGGCTTACATCCACCTTTTATGACAAGAAACAAATTTCATTCTCAATATGAATCCAGACTATTACTGAAGACACAAATAATGACCACAAAAGGTTGTTTTGTGAGAAAGCAAAACCTGGCCATCAAACATTAGCTAGCATGCAGGTGTATGCCTGTATTTTGTGAATTTTTTTTTTGATGTGTGAGCAGGGAGTTCATGGATGGACAGTGCCAAATAGTTCATTAGTCACGTGTATGCACATATCAACTAGCTTGACCTCCAAACACAGTTGTTTGCACAAACTTAATGCGTGCTCACAGATGCTTGTGACCTGATTACTGAGCCCACAAGCATAATGCACTTACGGGCTGTCATGACTAGAGAAAACTGTAATGTCATTCCAATAGTAAAAACTGCCTGATTTCTTCCTTCTCCACAGAGAAACAATAGGGATTTAACTCAATTTCAGCTTTAGTTACAGCATAAGCTTTGCACAAGAAGGTGATGAGGTGGGCTTATTTTAATAGTGTTTGTTGGTTTGGGTTAAATGTACAAAATTTTGTTAGTTCATTGTAGTGTTTTTTAGGGTGGTTTGGGTTTTTTTTGTTGTTGTTTTTGTTTTTGTTTTTTTTTTTAGCAAGTGAGTGGTTAATGGTTTTGAGTTTGGAGAAATAAGGTTTATGGCTTTTTTAGAACCTCTGCATAGAGCACAACGAAAAGACTGACACCTAGAATTATATTTTAAAGGAGAAGAAGAAGGAAAAATAAAATATTTATGTGTAGAACCATGAACAGGTTCCAGTGTAATGAGTAAAACTTAGATATTGCAATATATACTCAGAAACTTAAATATTCTTTTATGAAAATGATATAAAAGCTGTGACCACACAGAAGGCTGTTTTTCTTACATTAGCTGAAAAAGGTACTTATTGCTTAATATCTTGTGCATACGTATAAGAGTTTGATAAGATAAAATATTAAATCATGAAAGTGTCTTTAAGACTATCATATGTCTGCCACAAATAAATTAAAGGATGAATGCAAGCTTCATTCTAAAAATAAACTTTGCTTTTGACAATCCTAAAATAATCAGATCATATATGCTGATTTTGGGGACTTTTAGAATCTGTTTGTTTAGTAGCAAAACAGCTAGAGATAGGAGGAAAAATGCTTGCATGAGGAAAGCTCCCTGGAATACACCAAAGAGGCAGCACTTGTTAAACCCAGAAAAGAAAAAATACATAGTGAATGTTTCAAAACAAAATAGGGAACACCAGCTCTTACAAGAGTGAGGAAAATGAGGTAGAGGACCAAGAAAAATTTGTTTTAAATTTTTTACTGCTCAGGAGCATCACAAACCATTTCAGGAATTCAGACGAGCATTTACGAAACCAAGTTCTAAAGAAAGAGTATGGTTAACAGCCAAATTCTGCCACTTTTTTGAAACCTGACTTCTTTCTTGTGGCCCTGTATAAACCAGCAAAATGCAGCCAAGCACCATTAAACATGCAGTAATATCCAAGTGTCTGAGCTTAAATTACTCATTTGCTGTGGAAATTTCCTCTGAGTCTATCAAGTGTGAGTCAGGAACCTGCCCTGTGCTGAAAAACAGCAAAACAGATTGGACAGGAGAGGGAAGACTGAAGTATTTGAGACAGCACTCAAGGCTTTGAGTATTCCTGGGCTCTTTATACATTTTTGTCTGCCCCTACTCATAGAGTGCAAACAAATAATGCTGCTTTGTTCAGAGATGTTGCTTCACACAATTTAATGATGGGAGTGAAGTCCACTTTTTCTTTCCTGTGCAGGTATGTCCCAAGCAGGGGGACTCAGAGAACTTTACAAAGTTCTCCCTCAGATGGGAATTATTTACTAGATTTAATTTATTGGTATTGTTAGCCTTGGTGGAAATGCTGAAGAAACCAAGCCTTGTAAAATACATACCAGAGAGATGGAAGTAGCTTCTTATGTGCAGCAGATACACGTTATCAGGTAATAAAAGAAACAAACTTAAAAGGCAGAATAAAGTGTTGAGTAAGCTTTTGGGACTATCACTTATTTAGTGGACATAAAAGGAGGAAATAATGCAGTACATTTCCCAGCTCTTCGGGGATGTGTACTCCTTACTGTTAGTGTGATATCTGACATTAAATGTATTCCATTTTTGTTGATAGAAAGAGAAGGTAATGCAAGTACATCAAAATAGTGTTTGTGCTGTGAATAATTCTCATGGTATCTATAATGATGCAGGAAAGAAAGCAGGTATCATAGAATCATTGAGGTTATAAAAGACCTCTGAGGTCATTGATACACTTGTGAATGCTTCCAGGGACAGTGATTCCAGCACTTCCCTGGGCAGCCCATTCCAATGCCTGACCACCCTTTCAGTGAAGAAATATTTCGTAATAAAAAAAATTTTCTAAACCTGTTTTGGAGAAACTTGAGGCCATTTCCTGTTATCCTGTCACTTGTTGCCTGGGAAAAGAGACCAACCCTCACCTGGCACCTCACATTGCAGGCCTACTTGCTCTTTATGTCTGTTAATCTGGACTTGGGGAGCCCGTGAGCTAGATTTAAACTAAGCCACTTTGGTTTAGTTGCAGTCGTAAATGGAAATGAAAGCAGACAAAGTTTAAGTGGCCTTGAAATGAATAGATTTTGGCCATTATTTTGTACTCTAAGAGAATACAGGAACATTTTGTTGCATCATTTTCTGAATAGTGGTACTTATTTTTAAATTAAATGTAAAATGAAAGTATGACTTCACTTATTGCACTAGAATCATAGAATGGCTTGGGTTGGAAGGGACTTTAAAAACCATCTTGTTCCAACCCTGTGCCATGAGCAGGGACACCTTCCACTATCCCAGGTTGCTCAGAGCCCCACCCAACCTGGCCTTGTAGACTTTCAGGGATGGGGCAGCCACAGCTTCTGTGGGCAGCCTGGGCCAGGGCCTCACCACTCTACCAGGGAAGATTGTCTCCCTTCTACCTAATCTAAATCTACCCTTTTTCAGTTTAAAGCCATTACCCCTTGTCCTATTACTACATTCTCTATTCAGCCTGCACTTGGAACACCATTAACATATTTATTTCCAGTGAAGTGCAAGCCAGCTCTGTTAGATGCCTCTCTAAGACCTAAAAAGACTTGCTCCAGTGGATGCAGTATGTGTATATACAAAATCTCCGCACTGATTTCTCTGAGGTTTTTTTTACCCCTGGAATCCACTTCGATTTTCTCCAGATCACCACAAAAACTCTTAATGACACTTAAAAGAATTAGAATGCTTTGGAATGTCTAGAAAAATCAGTCAACCACTTCTTGAATTTGTCTTCAGGTGACTTTTATATCATCCCTAAATCTCTGTATCAAATAGGGATTTGATGAGAGTTGTATTTTGCTGCTACTTACCTATTTTAGGATGTTAGCAGTGGCATTGGAGGAGCTTTTAAAGTAAAAATATGTGCACAGTTTCAGAAAAATATTTATAATGCATGAAAGATCCTTTCTTTTCTATTTCTTTTCAAATGTCAAGTTCTGTGTAAAGTACAGTTTAAATGAATATATTTTTGTGAAGTTGCATTCCCACTGACCCAAAAGTTTTTGACTGCTGCAAACCTGGAGCTGGGTAAGCTACTGCCTGACACCTTGCAGTGGTAGTTAATAGCAGCAAAAGTGGGTGTGAAATAGTGTTTGAATCACGTCTTGCACCCATTTTACACTGGTACAAATGACAGTGAAATAAGACTGAGAGCAGCAGAGAACCAGGCTGTGATTAAAATGTTCAGTAGTTTTACTGTTGTGAATGACCTTTCCCAACTCCTGTTGTTCCATTTCACTGCTTCAAGGCATCTTTTCTATTCATCTTGTTGTGCTTTGTGCAGCTTCTCCTAAACTTTTGACCAGCTGCCAAATGTTTTTTATCCATTCTGAGACATGAAAATATTTCACCCTTCCATTGAGATTGTTGCAGTATGGAACATGGTTTAACTTTAAAAGTCTCTAAAAGAAGGAGAAGTTTAACTGGGAGGTTTGCTAGATTCTAAATGCATTCTCTGGCTGTCTTTACATGAGAGGTTTGAACATCACTATGTAACACAGAATGATTCCTCTATCACCTTCATTCTTGTTTGCATTTTCAGAAGATTCAGTCCCAGAGGGTTTAATTTTGGGAGTTATCCAAGCAATCATGACTATCTCTCTTTCTCCAAATCCTCTAAGCTGCTGTCTCCAGCTGAAAGCACAGGTTTCATGTGCTCTAAATATATATGAAATAAATAATTCTTATTTGTTTAAAACAAACAAGAGTGCCAAACCTCAACTCTTCACTACAAATGCCAAGTGGGTTCTTTGAGATCCTGACATGTTTTTGCCCTCACTGAGGCCAGTGGCACAATAGGACAATACACATGGAGATCCTCCAGAAGAGCTGTGGATGTGCTTAGAGCTCTGTGTTGCAGGATTGTATTCCGAGCTAATCACTAATTCATTTTATATAAAAATTTTAATGTCTGCTCAGAGTTGTAATTTACCAGTGTTATTTTTGAGAACTCATTTCTCCATTTTGTCCCCTGTGCCTGGCAATTGTAGCTATGGCATTTGTGTTCTGTAGACAATTCTATGACTTACTCTTATTCACTTCCTTTGCTTGAATTACCTTGCTATCTTATCGAAGGCTGGCAAAAGATGTTCAGATCTATAATTATATGCGTATGGATTTTCATAATTCAAGAAATGTAACCCCCCCTTCCTTCATGATGCGGGCTTTTCTGTGCTTCTCCCTTCGCATATCTTCTAGACAGTTATAGAATGGTTCTAGGTGTGATGAAGAATTTGGCAGTTTTGATTCATGCTACTATTTTATTTGTTTTCTAAATCATCCACATTTATATATGTGTATGTATCAGTTTCCCTTCAGGAGATTTAATTTACATATGTTCAAAGCCTTGTGAGTCTGGAATCTAGATAAAATTACTAAGATAAAGCTGAAATTTAATAATATTGTCAATCTTCCTTGTAAGCTCAGGATTTCTACTGACAGCATTTTTAGACTGATTTCGTTCTTCTCTTTTAGGTTTATTTTTGATACAGTTTATTTTGATACAGATTTCACTTCTGTTAGATTACTAGCATTATGCCAGGAAGATTGTGACTTAAATATTCATTCAAAAACATGAAGATGGTAAAAATCTGTCTTCATTGGTTTAATGTATAGATTGATAGCTAATACACTGTTCTTCAGAGGTACATGGGGGATATATACAAACTGTATTGATGAAGTTTTAAGTTCTCTTGTGTTTCTCTTTTTCATCCAAAGTTTCTTGTGTTTATTTACTTTGAAAAATGTTTTGTATAATAAAATCTGGTGCAAAGCAGCATTTCTTTTTTGGACAGAAGCCAGGCATGTGATCTGTCTTTTAATGCAGACTCCATGTAGGGAACCTCAGCCTCCTTGTGTCCTGTAGTCCTGGAATCTTTGAGTTCCAAAGTGTCCAGCCCTGCCTTCTGAATATGACTTTGGACATGAATTTACCAAGTTAAGTTTTGGAAAAGGACATTAGTAAGATAATTATTCCTGCAACAGTAGTTTAAAAAAGAAGTATTAAAAAAAAAAGTTTCCTAAAGTTTCATAAAATTTCCTAACAAATATAGTCTTGTTTCTTTGAAATGATTAACTTTCATGTCCATTCTACATCTTAATAGAATCTTTTCATCATATAATGAGCTGTTAGTCTTTTCAAAAATTATATGCCAATCTATCCTGAAGTGTTTAAACTTACCTCCAGAGCCATTAAAAGGATTTTTATTTTTTTAACTAGACATTTTTGCACTGCTCCTCCAAGTGAAAATATATTAAATGCATCTGGGGTTTTTCCATCATACATGTCTTGGGGTGACTTTATGATGCTGTATCCTGGGACAATCCAAGAGATACATTTCTCTAGCTTAAGTGCTTTTCTGACTCAGGGCACAGATATGTGATCTTATAGAACTGAAGGACGTGGCGGGAAGAGCCAGCAAGTCTGGAATAGGCTTTTCTGAGGTACTAGAAATATCCTGTGGACTCCACATGACCCTGTCTATTCAGCCCCCAAATTATGCATTCTTTTAGCCATTTCTGGACTTAATAGCAAAATTTCCTATGAACGTACTCACCAGTGCTTCATTGGTGCTTGGATGTTCATGGAAGATATCTGCTCAAGATCTTAGTAATGGCAAAGGTGGAAGTTGATGAGCCTGATTTATGTCAACAGCAAGCAGGTGGTTCTAGCTGGAGTGAAACATCAGGTGAATTTGGGGTCTTGGTTGTCTCAGCCACTGCAGCAGTACTTGGTATCAATATGTCAGTCACTGTTTCCCTGTACAAATTCATTTTCTAAAGAAGAAGGAAGTTTGATGGACTTACAAAATTGCAGGCCTGATGGTAAGTGCAAATAAGAAGGAAAGTTTCTAAATTTTGGGTGCACATAACTACCACTTAATGTGGCACCAAAGCTTGCCTTTTTGCCTGTTATCTGTGGATAGAAAACTGCTCATAAAAAGAAAGTTTAGGTTGTAACCCTCTGAAAATTTGTCTCTGATATCTTTAGTTAATATCTTTAACCTCAAATTGGCAGCTACACTTTTTGTTATTTAATTTTTTATGACTTTTCTTTGTTTAAATTCTTATTATGTTTAGGAAGATAATATCCAGTAGATTGGGTAAAACTCAAGCAACTTGACAGTAATTAAAATGCAGATTTAGTTCTTCTGGAGTGTAATAGCTTTCAAGCATACCAAGGTCTGCTGAGGGAATCTGTTTTGTTTGTATATCCTAATAGAACATAATGACTGCTTTCAAGCCATTATAGTCCATCATGTTAGTGACTCCATATGCTGGATAGCCTTGTCAATGTTATCTCCTCTGAGAAAATGTGCCCTAGTGATGTGGTACTGTGCATGTATGTATGTATATATATATATACACACACATATATATATTAATTTTAAATCCAAAAGTCACCTCACTTTTTAAATAGAAGTCATCTCTTTTATGGAATTTTGAACTTGGTTTGGCTATTGATTTAATTTTCACTAAAAAGTCCAGCATCATGGAAACAAAGCTTGTCAGTTATTTGAGAAATAAGTTAAAGTCAGCTAGAGCATAGGTAAAAGTGAGGTATAAGCTTCTCATAGCTCTCAGTCTTGTATGAATAACATCTTCTCTATGACCACACAAGGAGGAAGCTGCTCCCAACCCCAGGAGCTGCTTTATGCTGCTCTGTTGAAGATCCCCTGTATTGTGAATGCCAGCCTCAGGCTGCCCATGGGCAGCTGCAATATTGGGGATAAATCAGCAGTCACAGGCTTAAGCATAATACAAGAAGAACATTGCACCTGATTGTTTTTAAGATCATTCCCAGCTCCATATCAATACAAGCTACTGATTCCACAATCCTTGATGAAGGAAGAACTGACTGAGTGACTTCTCCTACACACCAGTGTATCAGAAATAACCAAGCTAAAGAGCTCGTATTGGCACACTAAGGCCGTGTCTGGGCAGGAAAGTTTTGCTCTGCTTCCCCATCTGTCAGGACTGGGAGAGAAGAGAAAAGCTCCCCCTTTCTGCCCCACTTGCCTGTTACTTTCCCATTGGAAACACTGAGTGGGAAATGTAGGGTTTATCTCACCTGAGTGTGAAGTCAGGACATCACCCAAGCCTTGGGTCGCATCCCGGGTCCCCATGGTGTGACTTTCTAAATATCTAAAATGTACAGAGCGTATCTTCTTTTGGTGAAGGAAATAGGTGGCAGAGTGGAGTGTTTCTGGCCTGGGAATCCCCCTACTGAATTCAGGTCTGAGTTGCAATGTCTTGGAAATAGTCTGGGGTTATGATTAAAATGCTGACAGACCCTTTAACTTCAGCTGTGGGACCGCTGTAATGCACAGACCCTGTAAATTAGAGATATAAAGTATGTGTAAGTAGAACCAATATGTGTCTAGATATTCTATTGCTTTTAAAGCCCTTTCTGTCCTGTTAATTTTGCTTTACAGTGTGACAGTGATGAATTGATGTCTACCATTTCCAACTGCCAGGTAGACTGTGTACACATTTATTAAGATTAATTAAAAAGTAA
>WEIT01040120.1:700-15310 GCA_013389985.1 Dryoscopus gambensis | reverse complement strand
TCTAAAGTAATAACATTAACAACTACTGGAAAAAGTGTAGACATTTTGACAGTCTTTTTGAATTTCATTAAAAGATGGTAGTGACAAAAACCCAGGAGACTATTTCTACTTTACTAAAGAAATAGGTCACAGATTCAATTACAGTCACTGAAGCATGGACTCAATCTATCATGGCAAATTAAGTACATTTTAGCAACCTACTTTCCTTTAAAAATTTTATAGACACTTTCACTGGAAGAAGAAAGACTATAGAAAAAGAAATTGCAAACTGAAGGCTTTTTTTTTCCCTCCATTGCTACTGAGTGCTTGGCTTATTTACCATAGGTGTAAGACATAGAAAAAATCATTATGGAGCGTCAAGATATGTAATCATCATTTCTCTTCCCATTTTTCTTCTTTAATTAATGATATATCATTTGTTCTTTGACTAGAAAATATGGCTCAGATTGAATCCACAGTGCACCAGTTAGAGGTTTTGTTCTCTCATTGAAATCGAAGGACCCATTTACTTAGAAAAATTCACTGCACAACCTTTATGCAATTTTGGCACAGATCCATGGTGCTGGGCTGAAAATGTGTTGTAGTTCCAGTTCCAAATAAATAAATAAATGAAGACACATACAGCCTGTGGATATGGTTTAGCTGAGTGCAAATATTGGAATGATGAAGCACTCTTTTGCCCATAGCAGAATTGATTTCATGTTGACAACTGGAATTTATAAAGATCCTCTTTCAACAGAGTAGCAGTGGCCATATTTGCTGCATTACTACAGCTGCAACAAACCAGCAGCAAACATAAGAACTGATAAGAGAGATGCAATCTATTTCCTCTTTAAACATAACTCCAGATTTACTGTGGAACCCCTAGGAGATTTGGCACTTTTGTATATTAGGGTGTTCAGTGGGCCTTTAGATTGTAGAAGCATATTAGGGTTTCTAATTTATTTAATTTTTTTTTAAATCTATAACATTTGATCATGCAACGAAATCTGTCTGTCATACAAATGAAGCCAAATGATGCTGATTAAAAGTAACACACTTTCCAAGGCAATGCTGATTAAATGTGTGATCTTCTCTAAGTACACTGGGGATAAGATGCTTTCCATTTCCATATATGCCTCTCTCCAACAATGCTTTTTACTTACTGCGCAACAGTTTTTGCTGGTTAAATATTCAGGGCCAGACTCACCATCGCACTATGTCACTGTAACACCAGAAAAGCAAACAGCAAGAAAGGATAGAACAAAGATAGACCTGCGAATCAAGCTTTTGTTAAACCGATTGGCACCAAAATAGAGACCATGTGAGTGTCTCATATCCCTTAACAGTTACAGTCTGACCACAATCATAAGCTCAGGAAGGATACTTCCAATGACAACCAGAACTACATCAGCAAAAGCTGTGGAAGGCTGAAAAACACCCACTGCTCTATTAGTCATCAAAGTCTGCTGTATTGCAGGTACCTCAGCAATCATGGGAATATTAGATGACAAAAAGCAGACCTGCTTTACTCTGTCAACCTTAATATACTTATTTTCTTGTCAAAATTATGTTTCTCTTTCAAACGATTCCACTTGATTTCTATATTTAGAATACAATATTTAAGTAACTCGTATCCTGGGTTTTCAAGTATGCTTGCTACAATCCATTATTCAGAGAGAAGTGACTCTGGTGGCAGCTGATGCAATGAAAAATGCTTTGCAGAAGATCCAAACCTACACAAAATTCTCCTTCTTTTGTTAATGTTCTAGACTTGGTACTCTAACACCTTTTTTTGTGAAGTTTCTTAATTTATTTTTTAGGTAATAAGGATAGTATTTGATTTTTAGCAGTATTACAAGAAAATCCTATTGGGTATGATAATGATATTTAATAAAGTTGAACACATAAATCTTTGGAAATAGAGCAAAATAATAAAACGGCAAAATGTTAGGAAATATGAAAAGTGAGTTAGATATGAGAACTGTGCCTCAGGAAGAGTCTGCAGGGAAACAAGGAAGGAATACTGTTCAAGAAGAAATTGGAAAAGAACTGTTGACTTAATTTGGGTGAAATGTCCCCTTTGAACTGGAGAATGGAAGTGGAGGTATGTCTCTGATAGTGATGAGGACATGATGGAACACAGAAGGGAGTGGAGCTTAGTCATTGTACAAGTGAGAAATAGGAAATGGGAGCAGAAAGACCACATGAGAAAATTACTTCATTTACATACCAGAGAGCTGTGCATGAATGAATACTAAAATAGTAGTTTTGAAATTCTTGCACCCAAAGAGTTATTTATGCATTAAACCTGTTCCGGAAGGGACCAAAATGTTAAACATCTTTCTAAAAAAAATATTTTTTTGTACAAAAGGGAAAGTTTTGAAGTTCTTTATTGTCTTTGCATGCATCTGTCTTTCTGTTGAAATGACTGAACACAAATCACAGAACGTTCTGAGTTGAAAGGGACCCACAAGGGTCATCCAGTCCAACTTTTAAGTGAGTGACCCATATGAGGACCAAGAATTGTTTGATTTAAAATATATCACAAATAAATAAATGTTCATAAAGGTATTTTAGTCTAATCATTGGTGCTTGTTAATTAAATAGATATTCTTATCAAGATGTAGAATTCCCTCTAGCTTTAATACACCGTGGGAATTTCTGTGGCAGAGTGTTAGCAACAGTAAATTGCAAGAAGACGTGAGCAGGATTGTTTCTGCTCACTGTTATACCAGCATATTGAAGGAAGAGCGAGTCTAGTAAAGCTCAAAACCATTTTATGAGGATCAGGTGGCTGACAGATAACCAGGCATGATGTTCCAGGCAGGCAGTTTCTGATATATTCATGCTGGATGTGCAAGACACAATGGAGGGCAGCAGAGCTGACTGAGCACTGCTGTCCTCTTCACTCTTGCTGGGGCTCTGGGGATGTTTCTGCAACATGAAGAACTTGTATGATAGGAAAGTGTTCCTTTTATCATTAGTGCGTGAAGGGAGGTCAATATGAGTAAGATGGCAGCAGTATTGTCTGAATGTCAATGCTATTGAGAAATGGTTTTGTCTGTTCCTTTCTGCTTGGCAGATCTGAAAGTCTAAACCCAGGTATGTTTAAAGATGATGTCAAGTGAGGGAATCAGCTGAAGATAAAGTTTACCCCTTATGTCCTTGTCTATCCATTGCTATAAGAACTTGCAACTGATGTCATGGCTGAAATCTGCTCATGTGTGTAGAGTGACCATACAGGATGAAGCTTTTGCTGCTTGATCTCCCTGGAGACCTGATATTTGCTTTTGCACTCTATGCAAGAGGTGATGAGATGCTCTGCAGAGAGTACACTTGGGAAGGAATCTCTGTGAGCAGAGCTACTCATGTTCTGGGACATATACTGGCTTTTGATTACTAGAATTATCTAACTTTGCTTTCTGAAGACCTAAATGACTGCACCTGCCTGCCTGTTAAAAGCATTTCTCTCTTTGTGCAGTTCTGCAGGTGTTATCAGAGCACTTCACCTTAAAGTTGGAACTGACAGGAGGGTGTTGATGTTGGGATGGAGCACACTGAGCTCTGACTTCAGAATTAGACCTGATTTGAGGATTTTTTGATCACACTGTTGCTGGGAAGTTCAAGTTTTCAAGATCTGGCTCTTTTAACAGCCAATCTGGAAAGCTGGAAAGGAATCAGCTTTATCAAGGGTGGGTGCCAGTAAAGTAACTCTAATATTGTAGTCTATCTACTTGTATTATTGTTGAAGGGTAGCTAGGCCTGGGATATAAGAGATTGTGATGCTTTTAAGTGAAGAAAAATGAATAGGTTTATTCATAGATTATGCAGAACACCTCTAAAAATAGTCTTTCTTCTAAACTGTCTTCTCTTGCTGTTTCGCATCTCATTTAAATAAGCACCTTTCACTGGAGTATAGAAACAACAAAATGTACTGCTTTAAGTTTTTCTGTTCTTATGTGTTAAGCTTAGTTTTAACACATGATTCTAAAGAATATGTAAGGTTTGGAAAAAACAGCTTGACAAAACCATGGCTCTAGTCTTGAATGATGTCAAATGAGACATGCACGTTTTTAGTCACAGTTAATAGTCTTGAGACTATTTACCTTTTTGTACTGTGCATGAATCATAAGAACTGAAAGAGGTCTGTCATTGTCACCATGCACCAGTTGGCATTCAAACTTATTTTATACAAAAGCCCTTTGCTGCCACCTCTGAGGAATTATTGAAAATAGTAGAAAAGAGGGGAGAAAGCTACAGCCCTCAGAAAACTACCAGTGAGAGCTGGAACTCATGACAGCAAAAATGGTTTTATAGTGTCTAATATATCAGAAGAATCTATGGGTGTAGCTTTTCATTCTAACACCTCCATCTGGGTTGCAGTTTCATATTGGTGTACTAGGTAAAATTGTTAACATCTAAAATACCCTCTGGCAAGAGGCTCACTGAAGTTGAAACTTGTACCATGAGTACGTTGTTGTTTCTACATTCCCAGTTGGAACAACTGAAGGAAAGGAACACATTAAATCATTAGGAGAACATCTTAAAGTCACTTGTGTTTAACAGTGACTGATACGCTGAGAGGCCTGATTGAGAGGTACATAACATGCAAATGCTAGTCAATGATTGTGGAAAATCCGCTTTCTTTGTTTTAAACCATGTTTGGAATGGTACAGGGAAAGAGGGGGAACCACCTTACACAGTCAAGGTTCAGTTTAACTCCAGCCTGGTTTTAGGGAAAGAATTCCTCTCTGAATGGCTCCTCATCTGCAGTATGTTCTAGAGTGCTGGAAGTAATGCCCATCATTTGGTGTGGTTTCATAGCTGTTGCACCAGGGAATTTAGGGCAGTCTGCACAAAGCATCCTTCCTTAGGCTTAGAGTGAAAGAGGAGATCCTGAAAGAGGGATACTGGGCCTGCTATATACTGCATCCATGTTTTTGAACTGTTATCTATCTAGCATTTGGAACACTTTTGCAGGAACTGGAACGGAGCCCTTCCCTAAAAGTCACAAGAATGTTCTTCATTCTTATTTCCTGCTCTGTATATTATCCAGGATTTTAGCACTGGGTAAGCAAATTCTCGTTAGTGAATTTTAGCAATGATGCTTCTCCACTGGTGCACTGAAACATGCAAGCATGTGGCTCATCCCCAGGAACAAGAAGGTTTCTAAACCCTGATACAAGTGCATAGCCAGTGCTGCTATTAGGATGGGTAATAAATACCTTTCACTCTACTTGAGTGAACCAGAGACTCTTCAAAATCTGATAATTTCCAATTCCTGATTTGTTTTTAATGCTAGGCTTGGGAAGTGTTATTCCAAAGAGAAAACAAGATTTAATGGATTACAAAGAAATTTTTCTTTTTTTTTTTTTAAATGAGTCAATATTGTAAGTAAATAACACATACATATTCTTAATCAATGAGCCCATAAATAAGGTTTTCATGTCACACTGGAATAATTGACTCATTACTCGCTTCTGGAAGTCTGAGAATGAATTAGGTTCCAATAACATCAGTTTGCTGTCTCAGCTAAGTTAGCACTCTGAGCCATAAATAACTACATGGTTTAGCATAAATTTATTTATTTTACAATTTATAAAGTGTACTCATCACTAGGATTCTTGGCATATATACAAAGATAACAACAAAATAAGAACATATTGACTAGTTTCAACTGAGTGAACTTCTTCAACATGTCCTCAATAAAGGTATATAAATCATCACCAACATCTCCAAGCAAAGGCATCAATAAACATATAAGCCTTGGACATCGCCCTGAAAGTCAATGAACTAGGGAATCTATCAGATCACCAGGGAGCATTTTCCAGAGTTAAAAATTCTCTAGCAAAAACTGTCTGAGTCAGCCTCAGAATTTAAGCCCATCAGGTGATTATTTAAATGAGCCATTAGTGTTATTCTGGTGTACTCAGTGACTGTGGTGGTGCTCATGGAGATGGGCTCACTGCAACACAAGTCTGACCGAGGCTTCAGAGCTGTGCAGCCCAACCCACGCCATGCCCACAGACAGAGGAAAGGCTTGGCAGGAGTTGCTGTGTGGGAGCACGTACTCCACATTGCCTAGTGCTCTGAACTTGAGGGACGTTCTAGAGGAAATAAAGACAGAATCGTGTCTGGGATTTGGCTGGAAGAGTGAAGGGAAGAGCTAGTGGAGTCTACCTCCAAAAGACTGCAGAAACTTTCTTGGTTGAGTGTGTGTGTGGTTTCTTCCTGAGTATAAATAGAGCTGAGCCAAATTCTGGGTGATTTGCAGTAACTGAAGTTTGGAAGTCTCTTGAGAGTTTATGTAACAATTTCTCACTCAACCTTCCTCTAAAGGAAAGCTTGGAGCTGATTTTTCACTGAAAGGGTTTCTAATGTTGGGAAGGAAGTTCTTGGCAAAAGATGACTTCACTTACCCCAAGATCCTGGGCAGAGCTCAGAACAGTGCAATGAAGGAGTGCTGACAGCTGGCAAGTGGTTACAACCCTTTCTCCTGTGACCTGAGCCTGGATACCACTAAACCTTACTGGGCATTGGTATCACCACCTCCTCACCAGTTCCATCCTCAGATGATCTGGGATGTAGTTTCTTTGTGCCTTTCACCCCCAACCATCCTACTGTGCTGTTGTGAAGCTCTAGGACCTGTCTTGAGGGGTGCAGTGAGTGCAGGTGTCCCCGCAGAGCACAGGCCTGGTGCCAGCAAGGACTGAGCTGAGCTGCAGCTCCCTCCACTCTGCTCCCCTCCCCTGCTCCACCCTTATCACAGATAAACAGGAGCGGCGTTGTTGCGGCGTGGCGGATGAGGGTGCCACAACCTTCCCGAAGGCGTCTCCACAGGGTCTGGAGTCGCTCCCACAGGGCCACTGCCCTTCCAGCTGACGAGCTCGGATGCACCAAGGCTCCCGTCCTGTCCCATCCTCGGAGCCTCCATAAAGGGTGGGCTCCCAGAGGGGGCAGCTCAAAAGGGACCAGGCTCTCACAGGGGTGAAGCAGGTAGCATCAGCTCTAGTCAGAGAAGCAGCAGCCGCGCACACACACGAGGTGGATGATGAAAGAGTCAGGAAGGGTTCTGGCATGTTCTTGCATGAGAGGACTTATTTCAGCCTCATGGCAGGGGAGGTTAGGAGCCAAGAACAAAATGGAGGAAGGGTTTGGGTTTTATATAGGTTCACTGGGCGGGCCGAACATTGGAATTGAGGGTGTTGGGGTGCAGGGGCGGTACAGAGATGGGGTTATGGCAAGGGGACCAATGGGAATACCACGAGGGAGGTACAAGGGCCAGTGGGGAATGCAGGGAAGGGAAACATACATGTAAGGAATAAAAGGGGACAGGGAGAAGGAGCAAAGGAACAGAACTGGGAGACATAATATCCTTAGGAGAAGCCTAGCTCTCAAGCCTGGGGGAAGACCCCCTGCCACAGCCCCCAATGGGCTGGGTCACCGCAACATCTCAACGTGCCCCCAGACAAGTCTGTGATGTCAGAGCAAGAGATTGTTGTTAAATTATTAGACATAATTATTATCCACAAGTGTAGGACATGTTTGCAGAAGATCCTTTTTTTGTGACTTTGCAATAATGTTTGTGGTACTTTTATTTACTAATCAAAGCTGAGGATAATACTGAGGCATGGCAGGATTGTGAACCATCAGCATAAAAAACCCCTAGGCTAGTGCCATCCAGCCTTGGCACTAGCCCATCCCTGGCCTCCAGTTACACACTCCAAGCCTTAGGCATTCTCTGAGGAGCAAGAGCCGAATGAAGTTTAGGTTGAGAGACTGTTACGTTTGCTTCTTAGACTACCTGCTGCCAAGGAAGTGGCTAATCCATCTTAATCATAATTACTTTTATTCACAAAGCATGTGGAAAATTCACAGCAGCATAAAAATAGTCCATGAGACAGGGAAAAGATGCAGTCTAAATTTGCCAACCTGTTCACCTGTTAGGATTTCGCAGATGCTCCTAAAGGGAAGGAATAATGTGTAATTTGTGACATAACCCAGGAATTTAAAACTCTCAAGAGACCAATTATAGCGATTTGGGCACTTAGACTGCTAGCAGCTTTCCAAGCTCCACCTGAGATGCTCCTCCTTTCAGAAGTCCTTGTGTACATCTTTAATTATTTTCCATAGAATAATTGACACAGTTTCTGTGCCTTGTTCATGCAATCAATGGCTTCTTCTAATGATAACCTGAAGATTATCACTGTATTATGCTTGAGAAAGATCTGTACCACTCTGAAATTACCTTTTCTCTGTTAAATCTCCTGATTTGATAACTCTTCAAAGTGCTTTCATAATACTGTTCCCATGCAACCTCTACAAAAATAGCCACTCGGTTTCTATTGAGGTCAGTTCTATTTGTGGTCTGTTTGATGGTGCTTTTTGTAACTTAGGACGTAAAGGTCTTACTTTGTGTCCAAACTATGGCAACCAAAATATGGTCAACTGATAACAGGTGATTATACAATTCACTTCCCTGACAGGCAGACTTCTGTAAAAGATAGACATAAGTATTCCTTAGGTAACAACTTGCAACACAAATGACATGCCTGAGTATGCAAACTGTGTTCACCTACAAAAAAATTACTCATCATTAAGTAGGAATCATGATAGGTTAAAATAGGAAGACAATTAGAGGACAAGTTCTAAAAATCTTAGCTGTCTCCATAGCTTGGTTTCATCAAAGGTAAGAGGAAATGGAAATCTTTTTCGGCTTTCTTCTGCATTGGAAGAGGTAAGGCTACTAAATGGTTACTTTCATTTCTACCAAAAATTCTCAAATAGGTCTACTTGCTTGCTCCCAGGATGATGTTTGTGTGTACGGCAGAGAAACATAATTAGGCTTTGAGTTCTGTACAACATAATCCGTGGCAAGTATGAATGACATGAAAAGCAGCAGAAATTGCCTGGGAGGAGGCTGTTTTTGTTTGTTTTGAAGAAAAGAGGTTGAAAAGATTCTTTCTGCAGCTGATGCAATCTGGCTGTGTTTGCTCTGAGCTAGAGACACTTGCACATCACAGCAAAAGCAATGGAAGGGCTGGGAAGAGGAGTGAAGGGGTAAATTCCACTTGCTGCACTACCTGCTTTTGATCTAAGCTTTAATTGGATGTGATTTAGAAAACTGCTGGCATCACATGGGATATTAACAGCCTTATTCTCTATGCTGCCTCTCCCTGAAGGAGCTGCTGTATTTCTGTTTGTTTTAAGACTTCTCTTGCCCCTTCCTGTTTCAGTGAAAAGGCATTGAAGGGTAGGAGAAAAAACCCCAAATATTAAAGACACCTCATTTTCCTTCCCAAGCGACATGATAACTCCTAGAAGTATTTATCACATGCTTGTTTCATGCACAGCTTACACAGTACTCATCCACACGCCCCTGAACGATTGCAATGTTATATAATGAGGTCTATTGTTCCTCCATTTCTTTTCCTTATTTTACCAAATATTGGGCAGCAAAAGTCTTAGTTCTTTTTTCTTGTTGAGTCATCAGTTAGTCACTCTTGAGCTAGAATGATTTAAATATGTTACCATCCCTTGTAGATATTAAAACTGGCTATTGCTCTTGACTGAATTGCATAATGCATCAATGGGAAATACAGTCTGTGGTCAGTACTTCCTCACTGTTTGTAACTTTGGGGATAATACCTCCTTATGTTCGGAAGCTCAAAGAAAGTTCCGGTATATAGGTTTGTATTTTTGAATCCGATCTAATCACTACAGAAATAAATTTAGTTACTAAATCAACGAGTGTTTCTGGCAGCTCAAATCTTATTACTCCATCTTGTGGAACAAGCTGAAAATGACACAAATGATGTTATTCCAACATTTGCCAACCCGTGTATGGTTGGTTACCTACTATCCAAAATACAAAGATTTCATCGATTTTCTGTAGACAATGTTGGTTAATGTCTATTTTATTTCTGAAAACTCGATTCAAAAAATATTTCTGCATTTGTGTAACATGAACAATGATCTCTGTCTGTATTTAAGTTCATACTGAATTGACCTTTTAATGGAAGCTAACAGAGAGTTGTGGTATTTTCCTTCCCCTCATTTGAGAAAACAGTGTTAAAGTTTAAATCATAGAAGTTTGGACTCTTGTATAAAAGACAAATCATTAAGAATTGCTCCGAAGCTCTAAAATTAGAACATATTATGTGGCTGGTGACATACTATTTCCATTTTCTTTCTGTTGGAGGTTTTGTGGCTTCAGTAGACATAGTCTGAGATATTATCTGTTCAATGGACAGACATGGGTTTGTTTAACTTATCTTTCTGTAGTTACACTGAGAAATTTTTTTCCCAACAGAGACCTCTGCTGAAAGCAGGAGAGCAGCTCTGCAGGGCTGGCGCAGGGCTGTGGAACAAAGCCCCTCCAAGGGCCCAGCTGTCAGTCAGTGATATCACACACAGGTCTAGTGGATATCACAGTAAAGCCACTGCTTACTCTTCCCTTCAAGAAAATAGAGGGAAGCAATCATAGTGTAGTTAAAAATCTTACGTTTTCTAGTGTTTTAAAGGAAGTGGGATATGATTGAGCCCTAATGCCTCTGCTGTGATTGGTGTGCCAGTGGCTCCAGGGGGGCAGTTCTGTTTTAAAGACAGAATTATGTAATGTATTATGTGACACAATGCAGTTAATAGATTCAAAAATCTTTTGGTTAAGTCGTACAATTTTCATCGGGGAAAGAATAAGACGTCTCCCCAAACAAGTGTAACATAAGCACAACACTGACATCTGGTGTTTAAATCGGATTTAATCCTGGGCTAGGTGAGGTTAACAAGTGCTCTTTAGGGCTGTCAGGTGTTTCTGCAGGGGCTGCGATATAGAGGTATCTACAGAGTCAGATTAATGCCTAAGTGGTCTTGGTGATGGTAGCCTGGTGTCCTCAAGGGCCTGTACCTTTAGTTGCTGGAAAGAGGCTCCTGGTATTTGTAAAATTTTACCTGCAAAACCTGTACTTCCTAATAAAGGGAATGAAAAGTTGGGGTGAGGTCCTCAGACCGATTCTGATGGATATTTGGGGTAATGAGGCCAGGAACAGTTATTTCCAAAAGCAAGGCTTTCAACCAAGTAACTAAAATTCCCAATTGGGTTTAAAATCTAGTTAAAGATATTTTTTCAATAAAAGATACAGCTGAGCAGTTTTTTTCCTTTATGCCAATATATCATTTTTGCAGTAAGATTTATTTAAGAATTTATAATATCTTCTTCATCAAAGTGACAGACTGACACATGCAATGACAGTGCCTGTCTGACCCTTGCACCTTAGATAATATCTACAGTGTATTTACTGTATATTTTGGTAGACACAGGTGGGCATGATCTGTACTCACTTTGTGTGCTGTGCAGTGTTAACATTCATTTTAGGGAAGCCAAAACCTCTTCTCTTTTTTGAAACTATGTCTGATTATTGGCTTATTTTTGATTTTGTTTTTCCTGCACCTCTGAAAGAGAAAGTAAAACTAAGTGGAAAGTACAGTAGATGCAGTAGGTACAAACTTGCTCAGCTTTGTAAAGAACATTCAGTTCTGTGTTTTAACATGTGCAATTAGTTCTCAGGTACAGATGAACTGTTCATCCCTAGCCCTGTCATTTAAAGGTCCCGAGAGAAGGAGCAGATGCCATTTCCCCGTGACTTGGCTTCCAGGTCTGGTGTGGCTCAGAAAAAAGTACAAGCCTGTTTTTGAAAAGGAGTGTTGCTCAGTCTAGACTGAGGTTCAGGAGGGATCTATTTGCTCTGTGATGACAACAGATGAGGAAATACCTGAAAAGCTGCTGTTTATTTGTTGCTTTTTCCAAAACTTCATCCTACGATTCAAGCTCACCCCACTGAAAGGAAGTAAAGAGCCACTCTCACCCTCCCTGCCCTGTGCAAGGCAAACCTTTCTGTAACTGGCACTGAATTGTAAGGCAAACCTCTACAGAAGAGAGGCTCTTGTATGTCTGGGCTTAGTAACAGCATTAAACATCTGCCAGTGAGTGAATGGAAAAGATGCTGGAGGCATGCACTGGTGAGCAGCACACCTTTTTCAAATGTACTTGTGTAGTTCATTGTTTTGATCTCTAAAGTGGCCCATGTAGAGAAATGTCCAAAGTGAGAGAGGATCATTCAGCTCATGCCACTGAGAAAACCTAGGAGTCATTAGCCTATCCCAAGCCTTTAAAAATAGAGATTTTAATTTGATTGTTCAGGCTTATTGTTTCTTCAGCCACAATTTTTTTTTTAAATAATGAAGCCCTTGTGGGTTCACCATCTCCACTCCCTGCCATGGGCAACTTGTTTGCACTCTATATAAAAAATCTAGAAAACAAGAGAAGCAAGAACATTAAAGAAAGCAAAGCTTCCATGAAAAAACTTTTGAAAGTCTTCATGACACACCTTGGAAGCTCAGAATGAAATAATTATTGTTATATTTCTGAAAATTACCAATGAATATAAAAATCTGGCAAATAAAAAGAAACTACATTCCTCAGAAGGGACTGATAAGGCAGCTGTGGGTATGTCTTGTTCTCATACACCCCATATAAGCTTGTTCTCATATAAGCCTATTTTACTTAATGTTCGTTCATTTGGTGTTGAGTCAAAAATCTGTTTCTTTTCTTATATTTAAAATAGCCATGAAGGATATTAAGGTTTTAGCTTAACTGCTGTTAATAGAGTTGATTTCCTTGTTTTCCCTGATTCTCTGAGCATTTGCTTTGGGTTTTGCTGGCTTTTACTTTTGTGCTGGAAGCTCACCTAGAAACACAGGTTACTTATTTCAAAATGCATTTCTGAGAGCAAACCGAGTTGGGAGTGGTGGTTCTTACACGGAGAATAGGGAATATCATTGTACTCCTGTCTCAAACAAGAGTTCATATTCAATGTATTCCATAGTAATCCCAACCCTTCCAAAATAAAGCCTTTCAAAGTTCCTTGGTGCACATTGGTGTGGAAAAAAGTCCCAGTTTCTGATCTTGCAGAAACTGTGGGGGGCAGGGGTTAAGGGAAGGTAGAGTAGGAGCCCCTGTAGGTTTCTTCTACTAAAATAAATCCTGGACAAGTTGTAAAGGACAGAAAAAGACAATATCTTTGCAGAAGATGCACAATAAACCTATGAAATTCAGCACACAAATTTGTCATCTTTCATGGGATTCAACTTCAAATTTTCACCTCTTGTTGCAGGCCAGTGGAGAGGCTAGAACCCATGAATGAGACTGAACAAAATTTTGAGACTCCATATCTCAAACCAAACCAAAGGCTTTTTGTAAAACATAATTAATGAGCAACAGGTACAACAGAATTCACACACTAGCAGCAAAATATCAAATATGGATTATAGGAATTACAAAACAATATATTCACAGCAAAGGATTCTTTGCAGCACAGTGCTGTGGGTGGAAACACACTATCACTTTCTTCACTACAGTTTGAAACAAAAGAGCTGAAGTCATGGCTAAAAAATTCTCAAAATGATACAAGATGTAGCTACTATTTTGGTGTATTGGTACTTCTGTGTGTCTGTGTAGGACAGAAAGAGAAAAAAAAAGAGAAATCATATAAGAAAGGATGTTTGTGTAAGTACCTGTGTATATCTCCCCTTTCTAAGTGTAGAAATTCCTCCTTAGACTGTGTTAGCCATTCTATATCTTGAGGCAGGCTAGAAATCCATTTTTTAAATTAATATCTCATCCTATTACTTCAGTAGAAGTTATAATACTTCTACAAAAGGTCCTTAAGAGAATTAATCCTCTGTGTAACTTTCCAAATGCCCTGTCTGCATAATCTGACTCCATCTACTGATCCATATGGGTGCCAAGATCCCCTGGAGTACTTCCACCCATGTCCAAAGCTGCAGGTTAATATCCAGGTCAGCAGGGAGGCTCGTGCAGCAGAGCCACTGTTGAGAGATCATCCCTTCCAACCCCAAGATTCCACTGAGGTGTCATTATATTTAAGCATCTGAATTCTCCTGGGTCAGCAGGATGCTTTTATCACTTCATATGCAAATGGTATAGAGGAAAGGAAGGGGATTGTTGTTTATTTGCTTTTGGTTTATATCTCCCAGTATCTTCTCCTTTGATTGCAATAAAATGTCTGGGATGTGAGCTGAAAACATTGTGATACATAATTCTAAACACTCAAGAAAAATATTTTTCATCAATTTTTACACTAGGAACATAAAGTGCCATTTGAAATAATGGATCACAATCTCAGTGTTATACAGATGCATTACAAAAAACATCACTCTCTCGTCAATGTGACAAGAAAAGGTAATAACAATAGGATTTGGTTTCTGTATAATTCAAAGGCAACAAGTACTGTCTCTCTTTTCCCATCTGTGTACTCTAGAGTTGAAAATTAGATGTTCAGGGACCAAAAATGTTGTCAAAGGTAATGAGAGCTCTGCAGGCAAGCACAGAGTTTGTGTTAAAGGATGAGTCACTAATCTGCATAGGAATGGCAAAAGGAGGGGGCTGAGGTACTGACTACTCCTTTCTGAAAAGTAGCTTCCAGACTACTTTCATTGTCTGAAAAAAGGTATTTTTTGAATGCACAAGTAAGGTCCCAAATTCTCCAGGTTCTTTTGTCTAGGATAGATGACAGAGGAGATTTAATGCCCCCCGCCCCCCCCGCCCCC
>WEIT01040119.1:23331-34810 GCA_013389985.1 Dryoscopus gambensis | reverse complement strand
ACTATCTTTTGAAATGCATACTATGAAATATATGGGTACAAAACCCAGGCACATTAATATACAATTATGTTGTAATTGTGCAACCTAAACTCCATGTTAATATAGATTTCCTGCATCTAGTGTGTGATACATTTGAGAAAACATATGGCACATAATCCTTTTCAAATGGTTTTAGAAATGAAAAGGTGTCCTCTATGAGCCTATGTCACTGAGGAAGGGACTGTTTTCTCATTTCTCTGGGTCCTGGAACCCCATGATGAGCAGATTTGCATAACAATTAACCTCTAAAAATAATTTATAACTTCCCAGATGAGAAATCAGCTTCAGGGTAGTTAAAAGGGGACACATTCTTTATTAACATGACTGTTTGTATAAAGGAGACATCAAAGGAGCGTAGACAGCCCCTCATACTTCCTATGCACTATAGAGAGTGCACAGTGGTCCTTTCCTTCCATTTTTACTGCACAACTGTTAGAGAAGGAAGGGGGGAAGATAGAGANGAGAGAGAGAGAGGCTTCCTTTATTAAAAGAAACTCATCTAGTCTAATAAAGTATTTAAAAGATTAAACACTCCATTGTTTTTGTGCCCATACAAAAGAGCAAGAATCCCCTTATTTCTTACAGCTGTCCTGCCAGGCTGACAGTGGAGATGTTCTGTTTTCACTTACTGTCTCCCTGGCTCTGGGGTGTGGACAAGCAAAACGCAAGGGCAGGGAGAAGCCATGAATAGGACAGCTTGTAATTTAGAAGTGCTTGTGGTTTCACACAGCCAGGGCTAGTCCTAGTACAACACACTGCATCTGAAGTTAAATCCTCTCCCCCACAGAGGGAGACCAGTTTATTTTGACCATTTATTCTGTCTTGTACTCTACTGTAGGTCTTTCTCTCAAACATTTCTCTTTGTTACTCAGAAGTCAACATTCGGTGTCCCTTGAAGCCTAAAGCCTTTCAGATTTATTGGAGTGTGTGCTCACTTACTTGTTCTGATAGATATCAATAGACTCTGCTTTGCAAAGCCTGACCCAAACAACTCACACACAATGAAATTATTCTATCCAGAGATACTCCCACTGCTGTTTCCCTCTGCTGTGACCATCTATCTCCGTTACTCAGCTTGGTGTAAGAAGACATAGATTTGTTTTCAGTGTCTCTGTGCTTGCCTCCTGTACAACTTGCCACAGAGCGCTCCAAGTAGAAACAGCAAATGGAGCTGCTGCTGAGGCACAAATGCACATCACAAACCGACAAAAGTTGGTCTTATCTTCTCTTTCCTGAACATTGCAAAATTTTTTGCATTGGCACTAGAGACATTAAATCATAACAGTAAATTACAAGAATAAAGAGCACAGCAAATCAGCTGCCCGTTACTTTCAGACTCAGTTTTAGGAAATACTGGAAATCTCACAAGAAAACCTGCCATGGGATTTCATTCCCCAGTTTTGCAATCCCAAGTGGTTAGATAAGCTTTGACCAATCAGCCAACATGTGACTTACTTAAACTAGGTTAAAACATTCACGATGCTGGATTTTATCCATTGGCAGGATGTGAGTAATGGGAAGGGGTTCATCCAGCATTTGGTCTGTTCAGCCAGTCTGTGTGCTGTGCTTAGGAAAGGGATTACTGGAGTCCCCAAGTGCTTACTGAAGTGTTTTGTACTATTTAGAGACTATATTCAGTTTGGTATTTATGCTTTTACCTATCTGTGCTAGTTTTTTTTTTTTAATACAGTGTGTATATATACTGTATGCATAAATACCCATACATCAAACCTTCTTTTTGAAAGTATGGCCTTTTGAGCTCCACTTAACATCTCTGATGATAGCTCAAAACATAGAAAAGTAGAATCATATAGAATGGTTTTAGTTGGAAAAGATCTTTAAATACTGCCTAGCCTAGTCCTGTTGCCATAGGCAGGGACACCTTCCACTAGGCCAGGTTGCTCAGTGCTCCATCCAGTCTGGCCTTGAACACTTCCGGGGATGTGGCATCCACAGCTTCTCTCTCACCACTCTCTTACAATGGAAAAAACATTCTTAGTTCCAATGTAAATCTACCCTCTTTCGGTTTAGGACCGTTGTCTCTTGTACAGTCACTACAGCCTTTAGTAAAAGGTCTCTCAATGTCTTTTATTCTGAAAGGCTGCAATAAGATTTCCACAAAGCCTTCTCTTCTCCATGCCAAACAACTCCAGCTCTCTGGGGCTGTTCACTGAATTTAAACATCTGAAATGCAGTGCCATGGTTTATAAACGTGTATGTATTACTCTTCTTATTTGGGAGGTATTTGATAAAATCAGAAAACTTTTAAAGTAGAAAAGGTTACTTATGAGTCAAATGAAAACCAAATCTGTTATTCATGGCATCCTTGTCTTGGTCTTATAGATGCATTCACCCATCTGAGTTTTTCAGCTTCTGTGGAACAAGAAAACACACAGGTATTTTCCATTCCATGTTTCATTTTTATCTTCTAAGTCAACCTTGTAAAATAGACTGTCGTATTTTATTTAGGTGAATAATACCACAGTCCCAAGACTGCTCACTCCTTTCATGTGACAAGAAAAGCCCTTTCCATTGCATTCTAATTCAGCACTCTGTTTTCTGCTGACTTTGAATGTTTTCTTGAAGTTCCTACTAGACTTACTTCTGGTTTGGCTGAGGAAGAAAGACATCCCTCTCTGCTCTCTCACTGTTTCAATCATCACCATAAATCTATCTAGATTGTTATGAAGGTTTATCACCAGAAGATAGTGCACTAACCAAGGTCTGCATCAGGCCACATTTCTTCTGTCAAGGAGACTGAAAGAAACCTTTTTTGGCCATTATTTCCATCTTTAGTTTTTCATTACCTACTGCAGTAATTCAGCTGAACAGTGCTAAGTTTATCAGTTTTGCTGTTTGGGAGAGATTTGTCTGGGTAGCAAAGGCCTTGAGAAAGGACATTTCTGCTCTGTGTCAGAACTACACATAGAAATAGATACTTCTCAGGGAAATGGTAGAGTCATCATTCTTGGAAGTGTTCAAAAAATGAGTGGGTGTGGCACTTGAGGGCATGGTTTAATGTTGAACATGGTGGTGGAGCTGGGATCACAGTTGAACTTGATAATCTTAAAGGTCTTTTCCAACCTTAGCGATTCTATGATTCTAAGAAAAAAATCACCACAGAACCACATGGATGGATTTTGCATCTCCCTCTGCTTACACACACTTGGTGCTACTGGATTTCAGAGGTGGCTGCCCCAAATCCTAGGCCAGAGTCAGCTAATTGCTCAGGTTTTATGAAGGAGATGGGAGTTGCTATTTTCAGTGAATATATGGCAATATATATGAACTTGAAGCATTTGAAATATCCTTAGAGACCCTGACAAATAGTTTCTCATCTCCAAGACAAATGTATAAAGGTGGCAGCCTGAGAACAAGACAGTGGGAGGCTAGGCTTCTTTTGACTATGTAGCTAGATCTCCTACCTAGTGACCTAGCACTTCTAAGTGTAAACCTCCCATTCAAAGTCACAGAATGCAGTTCTGGCTTTGAATGGTCCAGAGCTCATAGAATTTGTGTTGGGATCAAATCATTTTTGTCAGAAATGCCATTTTGGCTTATACTGTTTTAAACTTGGAAAAGACAGAGAGACGTGTATACTTGATATTAATTAGGCCAGTGTCAAGCTGTTATTTCTGATTTCCTATTAGGCATATATTATTATGCTGTTCCCTATCTCAGTGACTCGATCTTTTTTACTACTGCTTGAATCCTGATTGATACTGGCTCTGAAATCTCAGCTCCACTGCAGCGATGAGGAGTTGTGCCAGTGCTTCAACTCTTGCCAAAGTATTATGCATTGAGTGTTGTTGTTCTTACTTATCTTTACAGTGGCCCAGCTGAATGTCTTATTTCATCAGAATTCCTCAGCATCTGTGTAGCACTTAGAGTATTAGATTTCTGGTTTCTTCCTACAAAACATTAGTCTTTCTTACTGCACAAATAAGTTTTTCAATATGAAAATAACTGAAAAATTGAACTGAGTGAACTGAAATTTTAAATAGTTGATTATACAGTTGTGATGAAGGAACATCTGACTGGGAAACCAGACCACGAGATTGCAGAGTACCCTGTTCACCCCCTCTTTTTCAGATTCAAAACACACTCTAATAATGTAGATAACTGAAGACAATGAAAATAATTAAATCTCATACTTCACATCTTAACCATTTGTCAGCAGAGATAAAAAGGTATCCCTAATCATCATCACTCAGTTTGAAGGCTTTTCTCTCTTCTGTAGCACTGAGGCTTGGATCTGGATCAAAGCAAAAGTAGTGAACCAGAGCTAAAATGCTCCTAAGGACCTGGAAAATATCTTGGTCAGTGTGGCCTAAGACTCATCACTGATTCTGGCTAAGGAGGGGACCTTGTACCAGCTAAAACTCAACTGGGTTTGTTTTATGAAATTCGGGTGAGCCTCAATATATTTCAGTCAAAAAGAGGATGTCACAATCCATGGACTGGTCTCCATTAACCTCTGTTTCTAAGACATCTATGAGACAAATGTTACACTTTCCTTTCATTCCTTTCGCCAATTTTTCTGAAACAATGACCACCAAATTTTAAAAACATAATCTCTGCCCCACGTTCTGAAGGTCTATTTGAAATGTGAAAATGTGTTTTATTTTGAAGGCGATAAATAATGCTTGGTATAAATTGGAAGATTCATAAAGTTTAAGCTGATCACAAAAGGGCACTCACTCTCCAGTCCTTTTAATCTTTTTTCTTAATGTGTCTGATTAATTTAAAAGATTAATACCTTCCTAACAGTCTTTATTTGAGAAAGTTGTTGCTTCTATAACCCTATGTTCCATTTATTCTCACCTCTCCCCACTTCCTTGGTGCCCATTAGGTCTTACTGGACTCTCAGTGCAAGCAAGGAAGGAGAGAAAAATGATTAATTAAAAGAGAGAAAGATAATGAAAATTAATTCAAAGCTGGTAACATGATAAAACCTCTCATCACACTATCTATTAAAATCTAGATTAGGACATCAGCTCTGTAATTTTTAATCACAGCATATTGGGGTTGCAGATGACTTCAACATGGCATGCAGACTGCTGTTTTGCTTAATCCAGGATGCATGAAATATGTAAAAAGAAACAAGCTAAGGACAAGTCACAGAGTTTTCTTATGGGAAGAAAGCACTTCTTTAGAGAATGCCTTATAAAACCAAACAAAAAAAAAAATTGTAACATCCTGATGGCTTTTTAGCATTGAAAAATTGACTGTCATTGTCTACTTGAAACATTGTATGGGTTTATGCTTAATGCACATGAACAACACTTTAAACAGGTATTAGACCATCCTGGCCACAGAATTAGACTTGTCTCTCATCAACTAATATGAGAAAAGAGAGACCAGAAAGTTTTTGGGATTTGCTTGTAGTCTTACTAACTGGAGTATAAGTTTAGATTCTGAGGAAACACGATTTTAGCATCTCTCTTACCAGCGAGAGCGTCCATCAAATGCAGAACAGCTGTGAACTCAACCATTCATGCTACAAACAAGGTAACAGTGCTCTAACCTTGTGACACAGTAAAACACAGATCTGAATTTGAGCTCTAATTTTTAGGTCAGCAAAGGCTGTGAGCAGTGAAAAGGTTAATACTTCCCTGTGTACTATTTACTATTGTAATACCACTGTCAAAAGAAATTTCAGCTCTAAGCCAGCTGTACTGTATTGCATTACACACGCAGAGGCCTAGAAATTGTTATAATGAGGTTTGTATCTTGGTTTCTATTGCCATACAGAATGTAATTGTTAATAGCTATCTGAAATTGATTTTATTAAGAACATTTCTATGCTCTTCCTCAAGAGTGTTGTTAGAGAGGTTTCAGGTCAGCCACCCTGGAAGAGAAACCATAAACTTTGCTCAAGCACTCAAAATGAAATGTTTGTGTTAACTCAGCTAATAAACAGCTGAAGCGAGAGTCTTTAAACCACTCTTCCTTTTTAGCGTGGGCAGAAGGAAGAGTAATGACACACACTTGAAGAAATGTAGCTCAGGAGACTTGAAATCATGTACATTTAGTGCTGATGATCTCGCTTGGATCACTGGGCAGCCATTACACTGGCTGGATGCTGCCAGTCCAGGGCCTCTTGAAGCGACAGGTAGATTGTAACTAAATACAGACTCAAAAGCCTGAGAACTTTGTAGGAAATCCTCCCTAGGCAGTGATGACTGGAAGAGTATTTTGGAAGGCATTTAATCTGTCCCCTGTGTGTGAGCGCAGCTTTCTCTGCAGCAGGAGAGGTGCGAATGCTCAGGTGAGAGCAGGCACCCGAGCCCGAGACAGACTTGCTGCCTCAGTCCCTGCTCAGGTGTCCTTGCCGCAGCCAGTGAATCCATAGCCAGAGCAAATAGGGTGCTCCCATCTTTGCCTTGCTGTGACCCATCTCTGCTGGCATACACACAGACAGAGTGCGTGGCTTTCCAACCATACCACTCTGAGATATTTCTAAGGCCTCCTCCAGCCTCCCACAGAGCTGGGTGTGTGCAGCTGCACCAGGAACCCTTCGACAGCTGCTAGGAGGAGGCAGTGGGCTCCCCTACGTGCTTCCCTGTAAACCCTAGAAAAAACAGCAAGATCTGGCCCTGGGGTAGCACTGGCTGCCTTGTGTGCTGGATCAGACTGGAGGGTAAGGAAAGAGCAGCTGGGTAAACTGTGGGTTTGTAAGTAGCAATAGTTCCCTCCCTACTCGCACACTTCCACAGGGGTTTCAAAGGGAAGCGTGTGTAGTACCGGCTGATGCAGCAGTACTGGTATCGTGCACAGCGGAAGCACTGAGCCAGTGGAAAAATTACATGCTGCTACTCAATCCTTATAGGAAGATTGGTGCATGTAAAGCAGCTGGGTCATGTGGCAGAATGTGCTTTAGCTTGAATTTGGATTGTTGGTTTATTACTCCGCAGCTATGTAGATCTCCCAGACTCTTCCCAAATAACAATCCAAATGTCTACCCGAAGTACACACTATTTATTGTTATTTAGTAGAAGGGATCAGCTATCTGCTATTGTTAAGAAAAATTCACAGTTTTTCAGTGGTTTTTTTGCAGGGGACTTAAAATCTTTGAGAGGTTTTCAGGGCTTTACTCCTCATACCCTTTCACAAAGGGAAAAGCAAGAGCAAGTTAATTCTTCTGAACCCAGCCAGTTGGACATTGAAGAGGAAGTTATCAAGCACCCGGCTGCAGCAGGAACAGGCTTTTCCGAACACCAAGCTGAGCCAAATCAGACTGCTTCTGCAAAAGCTGTCCTGCCAGTGCTGCTGTCATGGAACAAACAGTGCTGTGCTTAACATCAGGGATATGTTGAAGAAAATCGTGCATTTTAATACTGAAAAGGTTGCATTTTTGGAAGCTCAATAAAATCATAAAGATTAATGAATGAGATTGCATTACATTTCACAAAGCTCCAGTCTGTGGGAATGTCTAGACTTCTAAGTAGGATTTGTCTTATTAACCTCCTTTTTCTATGGGATAGCATACAAATCATGGTGTGCATTCACCTGATGTAGAGGTTTTCATATTGTTCCACAGACCAACATGGAAATGAAAATCCCTTAACATCAAAGGTAGTGTCCTTCGTATTCAGGGTTTCCTAATCCTCTACTGCTTAAAGATAAAATGCTGTTGGGGAATAAAGTGGGAGCTGGGTACCCAGGAGAGTGCAGAAGACATTTTTCTGTTACCACACTAAACTGATGGACCATGATTCCTGCTCTTGGTGATGTAAGGAAACTCTGATTGCTTTAGGTCCTAAAGTTGCTATAGCTCCCTTACAGCAAAGACAGGATAAGGTCCCTGCAGCAAAAAATCGACAGCATCCACGAAATTCTTATCAGGCAAACCTCTCTGACTTCAGAATCAGCAAGTCCATTCACTCCATGAATTATTTTGATCTCTTATGGTGTAATGAGGGGCAAGCCCAGCTTCATGTGAGAAAACTACCACAGTTTTGGTTTGGGTGCAAGTACCTGCTGTGACCATGACAAAATCAAAATTTAAGTCCTACAGCTTCAGAAGCAATGGAATCTGTACTCAGAGTGGGAAGGAAGCAAGTCTGAACTACTAGCACACTGGAGGAATGCTTTCACAAATTTGAGATCCCTGAAGACCTCTGTAAGCAAAGCAGCCATGAATACAGCACAAGGGGATTTGAAGCTGACTTTAACTAATTTTCTTTTGGAACCTGCACTTGGAAAGGATTTTTTTATAATGTTTCATTGATTGATTGATTGATTAAACCACCAAAAAAACACAATCTGACGTAACAACTCAATCCTAAATTTTTGCAGCAGCCCTGTAAAAAGGGAGTAGGCTTAAAACAGTGACATAGCAGTAGCTGGATTTTGTATGTACCATTTAATTGCATGAAGCTTCCTTATTTCTCAGCTTCTTTTGAGAGATTTTGACCTCTCTGTTTCCTGCCTTATTATACTGTCTTCTAGAGCACAGTTTAAAATTTAATGCATTAATAAATGCCATCAAGAAAAATATCCAGATAATTCACATTAGGTGCCATGAATAATTATAAAATCAATCATCAAAATGATCTTCCCTAAAATTATGCATTTTTCCTTTTCATTGCATCATTAATTTTGAGGTCTAATCCTGTATACTCTGGCTTTCCAACACTCGGGCTGATGTCAAGCAAACCCTCATTAAACTCAGATGCTCTTCCCTGCTGGCTCAAAATCCAGCTTCAGAGCCTATTTTATCAGGCCCTCAGACTTTCTTTCTGTTTCTTAAGAAGGTCTGAGGAAACCTAGAGTACGACATCTAACACCAAATAAAAAAAAAATCTTGCAGACATTTTATGTACAGAAAATACAACTGTCTGATTTCGGAAAATGCCTCTTCACAAGCAGTTCTGGGGTGACAGGGAGTGGATGTGGGGCTTTTTTCACCAGTATTGCCTTCTGCTACTAGTAGAAGTACATGGTGAAGCGATGGCCTTTTGTACAGAAGCAAGCTCTGAAATAGGTGAATATTATTCAGACCTTTCTTCACCATGTTGTTGCAGACACACGTGTCTCTGTTCAAGGATCTTCACATTCAGCAAGGATCAACACAGCACGTATCATGTTAATATTTGAATTCCCAATAACCTCCTCATTTAAAATTACTAGTTTGGGGCCTTTTCCTCAGGGGGGAAATGGAGGGGAATAATTAATGAAACTCTTTCATTTTCTGCAGTGCACTTTCCCTCCCTGACAGAATTGAAAGCTGGTGCCATCCCAGGTTTCTCCTGGCAGTAAATAGACCTATAGGTCCCACTGTCCACTAGATTAAAGGCTCTTCCACAGTTTGTGCTGATTGACTATTTTCCCTGCCCCTTAGTAGCCTCTGCGCAGCATCAAACCATCCATTGCTTTAAAGTTGAAAGAAGAGGTACTGGCAAGTCAAACAAATGCCATATAAGTTCATTTTTTTAGGTACATGGATGTTTCATTTATTTTTGTCAATAAGAATTTCCTAAGAATTCTTTTTAATTACTGTATAGGTGGATCAGAGGCTTCTAATCCTATCATGGTTTAGTGCCCGTGCTGCCCTCACCCATCCTGTCTCTGAAGCATTATTAGCAGTGTTACCGTTCCTTACAAATAACTCATGTCATGTAGTGTTTACCACTGCAGAGGGAAACACCAGCAGCTTTTTGGACTTCCTTTATATTCCAGATGACTTCATCTAACTCGAGAGCTGCACTGGAGCCTTCACACATGAGCATCCATGCCAGAAAACCAGAGGAGCTATCTCAATGAAACTAAGGAGAAAAGGATACAACTCCCCATACTGTCATATTGAATGCCTGTGTGACTTTATGTGATATTTGCATTATCATAGAAATCCTCACTCCTATTGATAAAAATTATTCTGGCCAACAGTGGTGAATTAAATTGTAAGCCTATGAAAGAATAACAGTGTTGCTTTTTGTACAGAAAGAGTCCAACAAAAAAATCCATTCTTCATTTGCTTATGGGTGGGACTTATAAATAATGTGAGTTTAGTCACTGATTTAAGAGAGACATATTTCTCCCTATTAATATAAAAATGTCATTTTCCAGGTTTTGATATATGATGGTTGCTATACTCCAGCAAGAAAGACTGAGGCCATATTTCTTTAGTAGTTTTCTAGATATGATTTCAATAATTGAACTGAGAACTCAATTACTGAATCCCTATTTCTGGCATATATGCAAGTCTTTTTGACTTCTCAGGGTGGTTCTGCATCTGTATGTCTCAAGAAAAGGGCTGTTTAATTAAATTCGTATCTTCTGAAATGCAGAAATAAAAATTTTATTGTTATTATCATAAAAATAGTTTCTAGTCATTCTTGTTCTGTGTTACAGAAGCATTAATTCTTCAATACTGATGTTGATTTTACCAGCTTACTATGCCACGTTAAGGGTTCAGTTCCTGCTTGCTCTCGCTGACTTGTAGCCGGACAGATTCACTGCTCTTGCCTGCCCTTCCATCTGTCTGGACGTTTATTCCTGTTAATCACAACAGTCCTGTGCTCTGTATCCTCCATGAATAAATGGAGGAATGTACCTGGCAGAGCTGTCAGACTGCTACACTCACACATATATTCTGTGAAAATTTCCACTATAAAATACACTTTCATGTTTTTTTAATGCTTCTAGGGCACCACACGGGTAGTCAGACATCTTCATGACTGGCCAGTGTAAGATCCTTTATGGATATATTCCCTATATTAGCTCTCTTCTCTCATTTTCTTCAGCTGCTCCTCTTGTAATTACAATAAAATGAACACCAGTATGTTTTCCTTCTTTATTTCTTTTTAGCAATACCTGGATTTATTTTATTAAACAGTTCTCTTGATATCTTTAAAAGATATTCTGCAAAACCCAAGGTCCCCCTCCCCATGTGCATATCATCAGCACAATATATTGTCCAGAAGTTATGTTTACCCTTGATCCTTTTACAGCTGAAGCATATTTTCTCCTAGATTCAGAGGATAATAAAAATGGTAATTTAAAATCATTCTGTATTGAAGATGAACCCTTTTTCAGTGTTTCCTGTCCATATTATCTGCATCCTTCTGCTCAGTCATAAAAGAATGGGTTTCAAAGAGGTAGCAGGCAACAGCCCCGGTAGAAATTCCTCTGTCAAGACAATGTCAAGCTGATAATTTATAACTATAACTCAATTCCCTCAATTTTGTGGCTAGCTAATAACACTGATATACCCTTAAATTGTTGTATAGCAGGCAGTAATTTCCATGCTATGGAATATTTTTTTCTCCCCACCTTCAAATAATAAAAATGAGAGCCTCCTCTCAATTCCTTGTGCCTAGAGTTTTTGAGAATGAAGAATTCTCACCTTTCCGTTTTGGCCCATATTCCCCCTCACAGAATAGGCCAAGAAATTAATATTGTGCAAAGCTTATGACTCCTGTCTTTCCCTACTGGC
>WEIT01040119.1:3940-23321 GCA_013389985.1 Dryoscopus gambensis | reverse complement strand
CTGGCAGTGCTTTCTTGTCAGTTGTCACTTGTGTCAGAGTCTGATCCCACCGTGTTTTCCCAGTGGTGGATATGCCGATATGACCATCTGAAAGGAGTTCTGGTTATAGGTCTGGGAAAAATCAGATCCTCCAGGCTGCCTTTGAAGCATAGAGGAAACCAGTTGTCTGAACCAAGCTGAGAGCAAGATTACATCTACGCCAGTCCAAAGGTGCATAATGACAAAAAGGTAATGAATGTACACCAGTGGCCTCACTGAAAAATCTCAGGGGAAGCAGAGGCTTCCAGCTTCCATTACAGCGTAATGAGCTATGGGAAGGCTCGCAGCACTGACCTCAGCTAGACCTGCCTTGTGAGAGGTATCTGGGCCTTGCCTGATGGTTACCAGATTGTTAGCTGCTGCACTGAAAACCTCTGGAAGCAGGGAAAGCACTCTAAAACTCTGCTGGAAGACAGTATCTGTCCCTGTAAAAGCCAGGTTTCTGCAGAACACTGTAGCACTGCGTGTGGCGGCATTTCTTTTGTAACACGGTCACAGTCCTTTCTCCTTTAGTGAGACTGGTCTTTCCTGCCTCTGAACTTTGGTTGGGTATCTATACAGCTGACATAGGTGCTACTATTTATCCTATACCTGGGATCTGTATCACATCTACTTCCCCTGATCCGAAGGCACTTTTCTGTGGGAAAAATAGCATGGTAGAGAAATTGTATTCATATTTAAAGCAACTTCTTGTGCTGTGGTCCCAGACTTCACAGAAATAGAGGTAAAAGCAGCCTAAGCAACTCGTTGTTCTGGTAAGATTATTTGTGTTTATCATCTGGTTTTCTTGTAGACCAATTTGAGGGGACCAGGACAAGTTTCTAAAGGAGATCCCACAACTGCTTTCCTCAGGGAGCTGAAACAGTTTCCTTCTTTCAGCGTGCTGTAATGTGCACTGCTTCATAATCATACTTGAAATACATTACCACCTCTTCTTGAAGGTATTTCTATCATGTAGAGATACCTCTACTTCAAAATATATTCAGGGATAGTTCTTAAACCTCAAATTCACATGAGACAAGCTCTTAGCCGATTCTCTTCTTGTGTAATTCATATAGCACAGGAGATATAACAGCCAGCTGTGCGCTGCTGCATTTTCAAGTAGTTGCTTAACCCTTTGAAAAATCACATCCTGCTCTTTTTTCCTCCTTTGTAAATTTTTTTCCTGACATTCCTTAAGGCCTGTTTTTTTTAAAAAAAAGAAAGAAAAAAATGGATAGACAATAACTGCCTGTGTTATAACCCACCACACCGGGTTACCCTTTTTGCAAAGCAAGAACTCGAAGAGACTGTTCCATTCTTCATTAAGAAACCTACCAAATAAATATTTTAAGGCATTTCAGCTAATTTCATGGGCAAACTCTGAATTCTGAGCATATTTTTACCAAGATTTCCTCCTGCGATGACAGTCTGAACTCGTTTTCTCTCCCTCCTTGGCTTGACTCCCCATGTTACCTCCCCCAGGGAGGCTGAATGCTGCTGATTGTGCAAATTCAAGCCCATCAGCGCTTGTCATCTCTCATGGAATTTACCCTTTGACATTCAGCTTCTACATCCCACTTGGAGGCAGTGCAAAGCACAGAAGTTGTTTCCTCGGAAGAAGCAAGAAATATATTTGGGGGTTTTTATGGGAAACTTTTTTTTTTTAATGTTCTCATTAACTGAATGGCCAATGACAGAATTTTGTCCAGTTTTCCTTGCCCCGGAATTCAGACATTTTTAATCCAATGCCTTTTAACTCCAAAGTACAGGCAGTCATCTCTACTTCCTTGTTTAGTAAGTATTGTGACAATATTATCTCGCAAGAGTAGCTAGGCTCCTGCTTTTAATAACAGTCTTCTACACATACACTTTAAAAAATCAACTAAGAGAAAAGATAGAAACTTCCAAGGACTTTTCATTCTTGTTCTGACATGAGGAACTCTTAGGTAGGGGCAAGTCTGTCCTCATTTACACCTGTTAAGCTTCATTGAAATCAGTAGGCTTGAGCTAATGTAGCTGATTACAGTTTGGCTCATAATCTGTCTCCTGTTAACTCACAACACCACTTCCCGCAGGTGGAACAAGACGAGCTCTGCTGTCTGCAGTGCTCCATTTATAGAAACAGTAACATGCCCATTACTTCTCTGCAGATCATGATGTTGGCTGCTTTGCCTGACAAGGAACAAATATCTCAAGATACCAAAATTAGCAGAAATCTCCTTCCTCCTTGTAAATGCGATTGTTTAGCAATACTGTCTTCTAATGGATATGAGTAAATGAATTTTGGACCTCATTTGCATTTTTTATTTCACTCAACAAAGAGCAGGACACACTTATACTATAAATCTGTGTTAAGAGGTTAGCTTTTTTACACCTTGTTTTCTGTATCAGCTCTGTATTACCTTCTAACTACAGTTTCAATTTACAGTTTATTATCGGTTGGAGTTAATTCTTCAAGGGTATATTTGGGTCATGTTGTTAGTACAATAGATTTATCCATGAACACGTAACAGGACCTCTTTTAGCATTCACTCAGAGCTAGGCACCTCCTGAATTGTTACACAATCTGGATAAAATTTTGTTTCAGATCCTGATAGAAAAGTCAGTTATCTCCTCCACAAGAAAAATGCTAAATTCTTAGCATCTCTCTTTCTCATTGCTTCGTTAAAGACCAGAACTATGAAGGGGAAAGCAAACCATTAAGGCGAGATTTTTTTTTTTGTTCTTCTGATGCCAGTCTGGGTATATATAGTATGACAGCATTAAATTCTCCTTGTGCCACTGGAGTCTTAAAAACCTTAGCTGTTGGTGATTCTAGAGGCTAGTGGAGAGGTTCAAAGTATGCCCAGCTTTGGGTTGCCTTTAGCTTCGTTGCCCTTCTTATGTTAGCATTGCTAAGGATTGCTTAGCTCAGTGAATTTAAATAATGGGGCATGCCTGATGCTTAGACCTTTGTAGCCTGGTTTTCTAGTAAAATAAGGCCTCTGCATTCCGTACAGACTGAGAAACCATAGGTTCCTGTGGTCCTGAACCACAGGCTCCTGACTCCCGAACCTGTGAGATACCTCTGTCTTTGTGTGGTGGTTATGGTGAGCTGGGCAGGAGTGAGCTCAGGCCTCAATCCCTCAGCCTCAGTTGGGTCTCACGAGGCACAGAGTCACGGCAAACCAGACCTCATTAGTCTATCAGTCACAAACCTATGTGGGATTTGGCGCACACCCCATGGACTGGATAATCAAACCTTTCCAGAGCTATCTCTTCAGTCTTTGTCCCACTACCCGCGGTTCTCTGGCACAAGTACACACTGGTAGCAAGGGAATTCAGTGGGCGTGAGTTGTAGGAATGCTATGTTTACTCTAGGATTGGGAGGCGGGGGTTTTCCTCATTTTTACAGATTTTAGTTCGGTCATAGTGATTATCCAAACTGCCTTGAAATTTTTCTTGGAAAATCACAGCTGTAGTTGCCATGCTGTGCACAGCTTTTTGATCACTGCGTTCTTGAGCATAACTCGGAAGATAGATTACGGAGAGACTAAGCATTTTTTATGCTTACAACTCAAAGTGGTGCTAATAAATAACCATAAAATAGTAATCTTGCATCTATAATTTTTCACGGCAGATCCTTATGAAATCATTATGCAATGAATTTATTTTTCAGCCATGTGAAAGTCCAGGCAAGGAAACTGGATGATGAAATATGAGACCAGCTAAAATTGTAACCAACCAAATCTTTTAGAGATGACTGCATAAGTTTTTTTACTCCTATAGTTTCCATGTTGTTCTACCATTATAGATGAGTTTTCCAAATACGAAAAAGGGGTCAAAAAACCATGATGTTGAACTTCAAGCACTTCAGAAGCTTTCTGGCAGAGTATATCAGCAAGCAGAAAAACATACATAATAATGTAATATAAAAAAGAATAATAATATCATGAAGAATTTCTTATTTTAGAAGTACTAATAATCATTAAAAATTATACTTTTCTTCATTTACTGTGTTTCTATGAATGTAGTGCAAAACTTTGCATCAGCACTATCAGACATCAAAATCAAGATTTACCGAACTTAATTTTACCCATATAAATCCCAGGTACCCAGCCAAGACATGCTGTCTGTTTTTCGTCTTATAACAAATGTAAAAAGCAGATAAATCAATGGCATTCTAGTGCCACCTCTCTCTTCCCCATGACTGTTGAAGGAATATGGGTGTTTGGATTACAGCATCCAAATGCAGATGCCAGTGGGCATAGTAAGTGGGCATGAGGAGCTAGGACACACAGAGATATGTTTGGGGGTTTTTTAATATGCATTTAAAGCTGTCTAGATACATATCAAATACCTTAAGTTTGGCCCAGGTATTGCCTGGACCTTTTTTTTGCATTTGTTTTGTTCCCCTTAAAATTAGAAGAACCACGAGTCTTGGAAGAGAATTGTTTTGTTATGGTCTCTGTGGGACATACATGTTTACTAAGAGGCATAAATTTTACTGGGGAAGAATATAAAAAGGCAATAAAATACTATGCATGATTAAAAGTTCATGCCAACTTTTAATAATATTTGCTTCACTTTTTTTTTTTTGGCCATAAATAGCTGTGAAGGTCCAGCAGTTTCCAGCAGGATTATTTTGATAAAGATAATTTGAACAGATATTTTCCTTCTTAACTTGACTCTGAACAATCTAAATAGGTGAAGAAAAATACACTCAGCTTTGGGGAGGTAAAAATAGGAACAACTTTCATTGGCAGAGCACAGTCCTCCTGCTCTTCCAGAGGATAAACTCATGCTGTATTACTAGTGCTTGTTTAGGGATTTCAGCAATAGGCAAGTAAAATTACTTGTTGGATGGGGTCCTGAGCAACCTGGTCTAGTGAAACGTGTCCACAACAGAGAGGTTGGAACTAAATGGTCTTTAAGGTCCCTTCCAACCCAAACCATTTCATGATTCTATGAGATAATTCTGCGATGTGTCTTTAGTGTAATCCAGCATGAGGTGAAGCCTTTCCAACCCCATTCTCTGCAGGCAGAGAGAAAGTCCTGCATGACCAGTTGAGGGACCAAAAATCAGTTTGGAAACCTCAAGAGCTGGACTGATATGAATTGCTCATCTTCTGTTTCTGTCATGTCTAAACACTGACTCGTAACAGAATATTGAAAAAGATATTTTCATGACCATTTATTATGTTCACTCATGAAACTTACTGAAATCAGCTAAGGACCTTTAGATACGTCCTGTCTTGAAATCTGTGTCAGCAGCAAATGATGTCTTCACCAATACTTGGAGGATCCTTGCTGTTCTCAGAATTAGGAATTACCTTGCTGGCATCCCCAATGCTTTACCTGGCCCTTCCATCTCTTTTCCCAGATGTTACAGCTGTCGTTACCATCTGTGTCACTTTTCTCCCTGCATTACACTAGCCTGTTCTTATGTCAGTGGCAATATTTCTCCATTATTCACATGGCACTGAGGTTAGAATTCTTTTCCTTTTTCCTCATTCACTCTTTTGTAGCATGCAGTTCACCTTCTCGTGCCACCTTTGCTTATTATATATGCATATATTTGCATATACCTTGCTACTGATGCATGACCTGGCTGGCTACAAGAGTCATTTTTCTGCTGATACTTTAATTCAAATCTACCCATGGGTGGTGGATAATTTTAATTGCTACCAGCAGGAAGCTGGGCGTATTCCGATTCAGACACCTCTGTCAAGAAATGAGTGGTCATTTGTGACATACTGGAAAATAAAAGTAGCTAAGGGCATTATCTGACTTGAACTGAACTGACAGATTTTTACAGTTAAGTCTGGAGTCCAACACCCTATGTTAAGAAAAAAAATTCATAGAATATTTGTATTGTGTGAGAAGGGAAAAAGTAAGGAAAGTCACCCTATAGAATAAAATATAGCACATGACCTCCAAATCTTATGTGCAAAGGGATACAAAACCCACACTGTGTCTATGCTTTAGAGACACATTGTATTTTAAACCCTGAGTAACACCTCTGTTCTCCTTACATATTACTGCATTTACAGGCTTGTAGCAAGTGGCTTGGGATATGAGCTTCATTGTCTTTCACAATAATATTTAGCTTTCTTAAAACACCTATTTCCAACATAAATTAAGATAATTTGTCAGTCTTTCAGAGTACTGGAAACAATGGACCATTACAATTTAGAAGCTAATTAGGATGAATAAAGATTATGGAATCTAGCCATAGCTAGGTCATTATTCACATTTCTCATTGGTGTATACATGCCAGTTAATATCAGTAAGTGCTTTCACTTCTGAAGAGCTCTTCACCAAATCTCACGTGTCAAGAATGGTGACGTAAACTCATCAGTGGAGGATCTGGTCATTTGCCTAAGGTCAGGCAGTAAAGTGCTGTCAAAGGAAGGATATTAGATGAACCTCATGGTGAGACACAACTTGACAAACAAGCAGCTCAAACACTTGTGCTGTAAGCTTGTTCAAAATACTGTCTGCAAAACAAGCACACTGCTGTGTGACTTTATGTTGCTGTTGTTACAGGAGGTATTAAAGAAAGACAAGGAGATCTACAGGAGATCTAGGCCAGGCAGACCAACATGCTATGAATAGGCTTATCATCTCACACATGCGGAAATAAGAACTGGACTATGCCTTGAGGAGTTATTAAAAAGCCTCTCTGGCAGGTGTATACTACCTAAATGGACCCAGGATAGCTCTATGCACTTGCTGGTAAATTAATGTTCCAGTGATCTCTGATGTAGCGGTACTGTTTTAGTGAAACTCCATAACTGCATTAATACAGCGTAGTATCCCAAAAAAATAGGCCTACTTTTCATCAGGGCTTTTTAGCTTGGGTCTGCCCCTAGTCTGAACAAGTACTACATGGGCCCCAGTGCTAAGCATTTGCCACTTTCACATTTCCCCCACAAACCCACAGTTTTTCCTGGGCCATCAAGACAGGCCTAGCAGCTGTGTTTTGTCAATATGTTGCACAAGCCAGATATTCTGCCTCTGAAGCATCCTGTCTGAATATATGTGCATTGTTAGATCCTCAACCTGGCTCTCCTGGCAGTTTCATAAAATCTTGCCTCTGACCAGTGGCAGTGTAAAGCCATAACAAAAACAAATCCAAATCCTGATTGCATTGCAACCTACAGTGATATTGCAGAAGGACAATATTTTCTACGCTTAATAAAAACATCCTTTCAATAGGCTTTTTTGCATCTTAAATGGATAACAACCAGAAGGATAGAGAGTGTGATATGTGTCAAAATCCTCACAGGATGATATTTCTTCTTGTCAGAATGGCAAGAACATCGATATAGAGAAATCTTTAGAACCAAGTGGGGCACTGTTTGCTCAGCTAAAAACCTGCTTTCATCTCTCATAAGCACTCATTGAAAAAATATTCTATTGACATATCAAAGTTTAAATGGGTTGCCAAAGGAAAATAAGGGTAGGAAGCTAGGGTGTTTGTCAGAGATAGGTAGAATAAGATCAAGATACTCTGCCAGCAGCTGACAAGGCAAAAGATTGTAGGTCAGCACTAATAGTATGTGATTTAGCTCTAAGAAGCCACTTGTCATATAGCTGCAGCCTGAATGCTGTCTCTTAACTGCTCATTCTTTGCAGCAGGCCCACTTTAGCCTTCGTGATTCCAGTGGATACTCATGCATCAGGTCTGTTAACTGAGCTACTGACAAAGCCTCTAACCTCTACCCAGTAAATCATCCAGTTAGCTGAAACACAATCAGGTTGCTGTTAGCAGGGTTTCATTTTCCATTTTGTTATTTACTGGTACAGCTGGAGGGGATTTTTCATGCCATTACGTTGCAATCTTTGCTAAAGTTAGCTGAGTTGATTTGGCAAAGAAGGGCATTGCCATGGCTTGCCCTGCTAGACCCTTACATGGACATACAATGGTCTCCCCACTTGGCTGACCTCATACAACAATGCTGTATCTAGTTCCCCAGGGGAATATTTGTCAGCAGCTATTCACACATACTCATACTGTGAAATCCTAAATACAAACAAGGAGAGTTTTTTATGCTGCCTGCTCAATTACTATTTACTTTTTTGTTCTCAGCATGTCCCATCATTCATGAAGCAGGCAAGTATTTGTAAAATTTTCTCAAAAGATATGAGTGGATTACTAAATTTTTTTCCTGGCATCTTTCCAGTGTTCTGCCTTGTTTTAATCAAAATGGGTGGAACACATATTGCACTTGCTTGCACTGCACTAAATCACTTTAATAAACTCACTGCAAAATTCAGTCAAATGTTGCAAAACTTAGTACTGACAATCTGTCAACACTCTGAGGCATTTTGCTCAACAGGATGTGTTACTAAGTAGTCTGCCCTTTCAGTTTAATTTCTGAATTCCTGAAGAAAAAAAAATTCCCCTTGCTGTTCTCCTGAGAATCCTCACATATGTCAGTCTTACAAAAACTAAGTTGCAGTGTTATCAAGTCTATGTTTTCCAAGTTTCCTCAAGGATCAATATAGTTCCAGACCCATTCTACTGCTTCACAGTACCACTTTTTTCTTAGGACAGAGGTCTACCATTCAGCCAAAATAGGAGAAGGTGTCTTCTGAAATAAAAACCTGTGCAATGGGAAAGATATTTCAGGGAAGGGCAGTCCTTACACTCAAATACTAAATATAAAACCTGGTTATCATCTAAAAGGACTTTACCTGAATCTGTGTGGATGCAATGGGACAAATTTGTGTAAACACACACACAGTGACTGTGATGAGTTCCCTCTGTCATGCTGACATCATCTTTGTGCTGATTCTCAATGCCAGTTTATTCTAACAAATTCATTGCCATCCATATTTTTAAAATGCTCGACGTTTTTCCCATGAGTGCTCAATGCAAGCTTAGTTTCAACTACAGCTCAATAAACTGGGAAGAGAACTGCTGGGGTCTGGATGTGAGCCTCGAAGAGCAGCAGTTATATAGTGGTAGTCTCTCATCTTGTTGTACACAATTGATCAACGCCACTCTGGTCATGTCTGCTGAGCTGCATGCAGAACGTGTACCTGATCATCTGGATAAGACATTATTACAATCTTTCCACAAATACTAGGTGAGAAGAAAAAGATGTCAAATTTGCCATGTAAACTACAAGGAGTAAAATATTAAATCAGCTTAACTTAATACATATGTACCATATATAAACTATTGCTGTCATTCAAGCTACAAGTGGATCCTGGCATCCAGGCAGACTCCCACAGAAGTGGATGAGGCTATACATGAGGATGTACCGTGTAGGGTAAGATATTTTCTACCATCCTCAATATCAGCATGGTGACTAGCAAAGTATTAGAAGAATAAAGCATTAAAAGAAAACCTTGTTCTAAATTATCATAGCTCTTTCAGAAGTCTACTGGTCTACTGAAATTAATATTATTGCTCATTTCTCCAAAGCAGGAATATTCACTTCCTCATACGCTCCTCTAAGCACAATAGCCCACCCTGCAAATTACTTCAAATAATACTTCTCCTAGGAGGTTACTCAGTGCAAACACCCCAGAACTCTTGTTTCTGTTTCATACAGACTTGCACAGTTCAGCAGCTCTTATAAATTATAGGATCTAATTATGCTCATTAAAACTACTTGAGGACCTAAAAAGGAGGCATCAACTAGACCTCCAGTGACACCCGTTGCTGCAAAAGGCAAGGGTCCATTTCATACCTATTCACATCTCACAGCCCTGTTTGCAGAAAATCTCCTGACTATGTAAGAGATTCATACCTGAGGGAGGCCACTGGCCTGTTGAGTGAAATGGCTGTGGAAAATGCAGTGTTTGCAGAAAACAAGACAAGATCCATTTATTTCTCTTTTAGAGTCAGTGGGAGTCTCACATCTAAAATCTCCAGCAGCGTGGAAAATGTGACTCGCATAGAGACAGTTGCCATATGGTTACTTCTGAATTTACCTGCTGTTACAGTATGCTCATAGCTGCCCTCTCAGCTGTGCATTTGAACATCGTTCCCATGGATGTAAGAGAAAGGGCTGAGGCCATCCTACATGTCACAATCACATGTGACTGGTGTGGCTGGTGGCCATCCTGGTATCACATTCACATAGCTGGAACTGCTTAGACCATGGTTCACTGTTATGTTTGTGGGTCTATTTCTTTAGGATTTCCCCTGTGTCAGGTCTCCACAATCCTGACAGGATGGATGCCATCCTCCAGCCCTGAGTGTGGTACTGCTGACTGGCTCCCCCACAAATGAACCCCTTATCCGTGCCTGACTCCCAAGTTCCAGGGTGCTCAAGGAAACATGGTCTCCAAATTCTTGCAAGTTGAGCTGGGTCTTGCTGCTTCTTAAACACATAGGCACTAAACATTCCCCTATCCATAATTTCCTAGAGATCTTCCTCCCACTGCACCAAGAGTGCTCTTTGGGTCTCAGTCTCCCCGGGTCTTTTTCTCCTGAGTCTCCAGACTTCTCTTCAAAACTGCAAAACTCCTTAAGTCAGCTATTTCATCTAACTTTACCTCTCCTTAAATGTAAATCCAAGCTTCAGATTTCCTTGTGAAAACATAACCACCTAATTCTTTCTCTGCCTCAGAGCTGACACTATGTCTTTCCAGGTTTATATTTCATGTAACTCACATATGGCTTCATTTTGCTGTGTCTGGGAATTTGCCGCTCCCAAGCCACCACACCCTGCAGAAAGGCTTTTCAAGAAATCTTTTTGTAGGCTTCAGCTTGCCAGATCTGTTTTTCTTCAGTTACTAAGGTTTTAAAATTGATTTTTCACCCAAAAGTTGTCAAAGAACAACGAATTCATATCCTTTAAGAAAGTTCGTTATATTTTTTTTTTGCATTGATCTGTAGTATCAGCCAAAACCCTGGATTATAAAAAGACAGATCTTCCAAATCATCACACAGGGAGAACTGTGAGAATCATTCCAGTCACTTGGGACTTTCTTAAGAACCAGCTTCTGAATTTTTGTGCTATTAAGATCTTAGAAAGCTCAGAGCAAGGAAAGTGCCCTCCTTAACTCTGATGGGGCATGTGAAGCATTTGGCTACAGGCTACACACTACTTTCATAAGCAGTTTAAAAGACAGCTTAGGCAATGAATCAATGTTTTGGGTGCTCACATAATTTTCTGCCTCATTATCAGTGTCTGTTCTCTGCTAAAGACAATGCTGTTCAGAGGTTTTTGCTTATGAGTAACAAATTACATTATATTAAACAAAAAGATGATTTATGCAATGACAAAGATTTTAAAAAACAATCGAAAGAGGGTTGTTCATTTGAGTAAAATTTTGTCATATTTTGGGTTTGTTTCATTTTGTTTTCCAGCAGCATATAGTATAGCTCAGATACAAGACCCTGAGCTCCATTTTGGATCTGCCTTTCAGGCTCTGTTAGACATAAAGGGAACTAATTACAGTAGAGGACATTGCAGGGACTAGAAAGGGGATCGATACATGTATTCCCCTAAGAGTGTTCAGCCATTAAACCAAAGCAGGAATTTTCCAAGAACTAATAAAGGCTTTCTGGTTTTACCCAATTCTTCTTCTAATTTTCCTGAGTTTCCTCCCTGCTCGCTAGCACAAAGCTTTTTCATCATCATGTTCAAAACTCTTAATATAAAAGGCACAATTTAGCTTCCATTTTGTTTTATTCAAGGTATTGTTTCTATGTCTGGTAGGTCTTGTTTTTTTCCAAACAGAAAGGGTCTTATTTTATTAGTGGTCTGAAGTGCATTCACAACTTATTAATCATAGTAAGAAGCACAGGCCACTCAAACTGCTTTTAAATACAAATACCTAAATATAGAGCTTGAGTCCTGAGTAGCTTCACTGTTACTACCAATTAATTTTTCCAATTAAACTTGGAGCTCCTGGTCACTTGCCATGTTTTGGAAATACGCAGACCTCAGGAAAAGAGTTAGTTATAAAATAAGCACTTCTAGAGCAACAATTCTTTAACAGATTTCCTCTTTTTATATATATAAAAAAGACTGTGTTTGAGTCAGTGAATCAAACATAACCAGTTTCTCCTCAGCTATTTGGATGCTTAATCTGTGAGTTTCTATCATGCTACACATGGCAAATAAAGCCCCCTAAAATATTTAATTAAAATCCAGATGTATCTGTTGTGGCTGTGAGCCCAGTTGTGCTAACATTAGGTTTAGCCATGATTAGACACTGATTTACGCGTCTAATGCCTTCGTTTTCCAATAGCATCATGAACCAAGTGACTTGGGAGGAGTTTTCAGAGGGGAAATTGCACTGGGAATATCAGTTATTACTGAAAATATAATGAGGAAGTCTAGCAAGAATGTCCTCTCTCAGCTCTGAGGCTACAGCAGGCTCATTAAAAGTAAAAGATAACTTAGAATTTAATGACATTTTGAAACTCTTACAGTTAATCTTTAGTAGAAACACACTCATGGAAATAGTAATGTATTTCTGTCAGGCAGTCTGCTGAACACTGCCTGCACACAGCAGCTTCCCTAGTTTGGGAAGGAAACCTTTTATAATATTGCTGTTTTTTTGAAGAGTTGTGTTCATGGAAAATTTATGTTTCCAGCATTCTGTATCCTTGGTACAATCATTTTTCCACCTTTTTTCTGACTATGTAAGAGATTCATCCCAGTATTATTATATTATTATTCAATCAAATTGAATTATGATTAAGGCAATGTACCTTGAAATAAATACCCCTCGCTGTGTACTAGTGTTTTATAGCTACACAGCTATGTAGGGCCCTGGTGGCCTGGTAGTTCAAGCAACTTGCTCTATGTCAAGAAAGTGTAAGCCTGAGGTTTGAGCTGAGTGCCTGGGGTGGCTTGCAGTCAACTGAGATGAAGAGAGGTTATCTGGACTTTGGAACTGGAAAGCTATAGGTGGCAAAGTGCAGTGCCAGGCATAAAACTTAGCACTGTCTAAGACAAACTGGACTTCTGTCTTTAGAAAGATCTCATTAAATCACTGAAGGTCATGTGAAGAAGGCTGAATGTGTTGGGCTCATGCCACCAGTGGTGCTGGAGTAGCTCTGGGGTCTCTCCTGCCACTTCAGGAGGCTGCTCCCTCTGGACTAAGCTTTCCCACTTGTGTCGAGACTAGGACTGGAGAGTGGTGATCATGGTTCCAAGAGCAGAGATCTCACTGAAGTGCACACGTGTAGGCAGGCACAGTTTCGGAGCACCAGAAAATGAGAGAAGATGCTGAGAAACAGCAGTTTTAAAACTCCCAGCATGTCTCTATATCTAAACAATATTTTGTGCAGAAACTGCTCAAAAGTTACATATTTATGAAGTGTCACTGCCGTGTTGGGCAGACCAGGCCACCAGCTTGCTAGAAATATTCTAGAAGATGAGTTGAAACAGGATGGCTTAGAGTTGCAGTCTGCTGGAAATAGTCATAGTAAGTGCTGTTTTATCTAATAATTACACTGCCATGTGTGCTAAGATAAAACTACTCAGCTCTCATGCTTCATAAAAATCAACTTTTGCTGCTGGGATCAAGGACTAATTTTTTAAAATAATAAACCAGACCTGTATAGTTGGTCAAATAAATTATAGGTGGTTTGTCTTTCTTTAGGCTGCATTCACTCACACTGAGGCAGGATATAAGCTTTGACAACCCTTAGTCGTAAAGAAACCTCCTGGATGTTGATATCTGTATTCTAGCACATGAGTAAAGCAACAAGGCATTTAAATCAAAATCATAATTTTCCACAACATTCCCCAGAGCTAAGTGTCTTATATATGTGTGTTTGCTTTGTTTAATCTCTATCACAATCAAAAATTTATTGGTATCAATGAGGGTAAGAAGATATTTTTAGCAGTGGGGGGTGTACTAGAGTATCTGATAAGATCACTGGAATGATGAGTGTCTCAAGACACTGTTTCAGGGTTAAGTGAATACTGGTATCCCTTGTTATTTATTTCCCATTAAAGTGAGATGGAAGTGAGCTAACAACACCCAATTTTGCAATATACCTAATTTTTTTTTTCTTCAAGACCAACTTTTGTCAAAAAAACCCCCTACAAATATGCTATGAAATTTTGGTTTCTTTTATGCTGAGAATACAAAGCCATAAGGGTGAAATGCAAAGACTTATCATGGACTGGAAATTAAAAAAAAAAAAGGAAAAAAAAATTTAAGTTATTGAAAACCTCCACCAGAACAGGACTGCCTGTGAGAAAGAGAGAGAAAGTTTAAAAATAAACAATTTTACACAGTTTTAAATTATGTATTTGTAAAATACATATTCAATAAAGTCTTAAATATTAGTTTAAGATCCAAACAATAATGTTAAATTCAAACTACAGCAATTTATTTTAATCAGAAAGGCATCCAGAAAGAAAAAGAAAAAACAAAAAACAAAAAACAAACAAAAAACCCCCAAAAAACCCCCCAAAAAACAAAAAATCAAAACATTGGTTTCTCTGGTGAAAACACAAAAGATTTTTTTTAAGTGCAAAACTTTGGTGGGGAGAAAGTTGAGAGGCTTAAGGGGCAGCAAAGATTTTGTTGTTATGATTTTTTAGGTAAGAGCAGACTGAGATACAGGAATGGGAAGGAGTGAAGTCATTACTCAGTAATGTTCTCATCCTGTGTACTGTATTTTGTCCAGGTCAGCCAGCACATGGAAGTACATGGCAGAAACCCAGGAGCTCACAGGTGGATGATGAGCGACATGGGGGTGACCACCGATCCAAGCTGTGGGATAAGAAACCACTTTCAAGAAACACTCCAAGGACTCCGACCATTCCTCCAGGGGAAAGACAAATGGCCAGGAAAGACAACCTTATAGAAGGGGACACACGTAAGTGACACAGGGACTATGCTTACAGCAGTCAGCAGAGCACAATACAATACCCTTACAAAACTACAAAAGGATAAAGGGAAAGCCAATAAAATCAAAACAGAGCAACATTTAGTGGACATGCTTTAAGCTAAATATTGTTCACCTGCTGTGAGGAGCCAATTAGCACAACATGTATTTGAATCTGAAGCGCAGAGTGGGCTCTTATGGCTAATTAAAGCATTCTGAGCTCTAAGTTCAAAATTTTAGGTATCAGTCTCTCATGCAGATATTGAAGTGGCAAGAGAAACCTACTTAGCCTCTGGGCATATAGTTAAATAGCTGTTTGATGGTTGTTGTTTGAAAATTCACTTGTAAAATCCAGTACTGATAGGTGGCACAGTGCCCCCTGAGTTTGCTGGGTTAGTGGCCTGATCTGGCACTGTGGTTCCCGCAGCCATCAGCCCCACAAGGGCACAGCAATTGCTGGAGTAGCTGCACCAGTGCCAGGGGCTTGGGCAGCCTCCACCATTTATAAACTGCTGAAAATATGATGAAGAGCTAAATTCAAAGTACAAGGAATTAGGTCCCCTTAATCCACTTGTTTTATAGGCCGTAAAGAATAATTTAAAACATAAAAGAAGTGTTTGGAATGAACACAATTGCCAACATATCCTTACATGAAATGTGAACAAAAATCTGTTAATCTTGATCCTACTCAAAAGTGAAACCCTAGTGCACTTGTTCAATTAAAAACAAATATTGCAATACCATCAGCAAATCCTTGCTTCATCCTTTGTATGTAGTTGCTTAAATAGTCTTCATCTACGTTTTACCCAGGGTAGTCAATAAAGTATATTCTGCTTATGGAGTGACTTTTTTCCACAATACAGTCAGCAAATTATTAACCAATGGTGTGGCTACACACACACATATGAATAGTTGTATTTAACATTGTCCACTGCCCTAGCTAATAATTTCAATGGACCCAATTCTCATCTACTGTGAATTTCTAATCTCACAAAAAGTCACAATGTAAGTAAATAAAGAGATGAGAATGAAACAATTTTGTATGCAGAGATAGGGAAATGCACCTTATGTTGCAGAAATACATGTGTCTAGTAAAAATAAACAGTATCAAATATACAGAGAAAGTTGTTTAATTCGTGAACTGTTGAGAGTTTAATAACAAACAGTATATTTTTGTCATAACTCAAGTTTTATTGCAACTCTTTTGAACTCCAGACAGCTGTAATTTCCTTTTGTCTATCAGCCAAAAGAAGTTTTACCTCAGTTCAGTATTTTGCAAGGAATAAAAGAAAGAATGACTCAGATAATTGTATTTGAAGCTGCTGGGTAAGGCTATTTTCACTCCCTAGAGGTTATGTTTTTATGCCAAGCTTGAAGTTTTGAACTACAAAATAAAAAGTGTGCTAAATACTGATTTTATTAGTCCTTTAAGCATTTTGCTTTGAAATAATGGGAGGAAAGATCATAATATTTTTATATGTGTAATAAATCAGTCCTAGAAAGAGAGATTCAGTGCAATGCAATTATTTAATATTAGTAGTTCTCTTGGCCTTCTTGGAACTTGTCTCCATGCGAATAGTTCGTGTTGCTGCAATCCTATGTACTGTCAGATCACGGAAGTTCATATTACTCCCATCAACACAGTTTTAGAAAAGTCAGCAGGCCACAGAGGCAGAACTGAGAGTCTCTTTCAGAGATCTTTATATCAGGACCATCTTCTCACCTGATGATAAATGTTGTATATGCCACAAACCATAGGCAGCCCATTCATCTGCACACCCAACAGGAGCAGCACAAAGAACAGGGAACGTAAATGAAGGTGAGAGCTCCCTAAATCTTTTATAAACCCAAACATTTTGCCCTGCAATCTAAAGAGGAGCAAGGCTCCCGGGCAGTTCTTGCTTAACTGAGCTTGTTTGTCCATGCCTATTGGGTACTGAAGATCAGGAAGGGCTTTTTAGTGCATAGAATTATTTGAGGATACAACAGGCTGCCAATAGAAGTAGGTGCAGCAACAAGCAGCAGAGCCTGGACGTGATAAGCATCTAGGGACTCTCACAATGCTGGGTATATCTCCTGAAAGGGAAGGGATGAATCAGATGGATTGCTCTCCCCATCCAAAAATCCATTTCATCACACCTCAGCCAGCATGGCACCCTTCCTAAAAAATTCTCCTCCCTACTCACTTCCATATGCTTCTTTAAAGCCCAGTAGTATCACCATGGCTAATTGCCCCAGTGAAGCAAAACACCTGCACACTGTGTATTTCAATGAGGAAAACTACTTCTTCAGCTGAAGAGGGTTATGCAGAAAATAAATACACTGTGCAATAGGTAAGTTTATATCCATCACACACCTGCATCCCTGGACATCCACACACAATTTATTTCTACCCAGGGTCAATTCTAACCCTTTGGTTGACTGCATTTGTATTGACTGCACGTCTGCTGAAATTCTTGCAAAGCATGTCACTACATTTTTGGGGGGTAGTTTATGTGACAGGGTGACTTCGAAATGAAATTCTAGCAGTGTTGTGCCTACTCAGCTGCTCACAGTCTTTGCAGGTGCAGAAGTAACTGTGGCTCCTTTGGCTCATCTCCACCAGCTTTTTGTTCTTACTTACTGAAGAGTGGCACATCTCATTTCAAAAAGTCTGCTTAGCACACATCTTCCCTGCAGAATTAGCTCAAGTTATCTGTATGCAGGTTAATCCCTTGAGTCAAACCAGCCAAGTTGTTAAAAAACACACAACAGGGTGTTGCTGGAACCTGACCACATGCTGGCATAACCTCACCCTGCATTCATAGTCCCTGAGCAGCCAGCCAAGTTCAGACTCGACGGCAAACAAGGGATCTGCAAGGCGAGTGGGGAAGAGCTCAGGGAAATGTAAAAACTGTGCAATGGCCATCGCTGCAAAATGATTACATTTAGTATTTGATCAAACACAGCAACAAGCTTTAAGAATACATCTAATTAAATTATTTTTTTCCCTCCACTGTTGAGATGAGAGTTTTTAAGGGAGTTCAGGTGTAGAATTAAATAGTCGCACTTTTTGACACATCTTAAATAGTCGCACTTTTTGACACATCTCTAACTTTCCCAGTCCTTGGCTGTCCCTCTGGGGAACAGCAGTTTCCTGCAATCTGCCTTTGATCCAGTGTCCCAGATCTGAAAGATTTTAGCCCAATTTGTCTCCCACCATTAGTTTGTTTTTCTTATGCTTTAAAAGTAATTGATAGGGAATCTTCTATGAGGTCTTGCTGCTAAAACCACTGTAGTAATAATATTAATAAGATATAAGACAGCCAAATAATGCATCAGAGACTCATGAAGCTTTCCACTAAAAATATTGGAATGCAATATGTGGAAAGTATTACACTTCAAATTGATTTTTCATAGAAAAGCTTAGTGAGTCAATGCCCTACTCATAAATGAGATGGGACAAAAGTTCTGAAACTGCTCCTAGAAAAGCCAGGATTTTTCTTGAGTAGGTAGTTGGTACTGCAATAATGCAGCTGTTGGGTAGATGCAGCTGTCACTATTATAAAATGCAGCCTAAGATGATCACGCAGGAACCATTAATTTTTGATGGACAGGTTTTGTCTATCCTTGGGCATGTTTGATAGCTCTCAGTAGTGCTTCACCTCCCAAACTGATCCAGAGGTCACAACTCCAGAAAAGCTCAATTTATCATATACTTTCTTGGTGATATCAGGTAGTTGAAGGGAAACATCAACAATGCCATGGAGAGGAAAGAAACTAAAAATCAAATTCCACACCTTAGAGCCTAGGACAGAAGGAAATTAAGTAACCATTTAAGTAACTTAGATAAATGTACAGGTGATTTTAAGTTCAATTTTCACTTGTTCCTTGGATTAGATATTGCTGATTTTAAATAATAATTTGTTTTAAGAAGGTAACATGAAGTTGTATTTTCTACTGGTTAGAGTTGTCAAAGAACCCACCTGGACATATTTCGTAATTATATTTTCTGCACAATGACTGGGAGCCGAAAGCCCAGGCTAAAGCAGAAAAATCTGTTATTTAACCTCAGTGCATTAAAGACTTTGGCCAAATGAGATCCTACAACAATTAAAGAAAGACTAAAAAATCTAACTAAATGTGCAACAGTGAGAGGGTTTAAGGTGAATTTTTCTCAGCAGCAGAAACAATTTTAAAAGGCCTCCGAATCAAGTAATTTGTCTGATTCTAAGAGAACACTTCAAGCTGGTGTATCCTTCTGTAAAGAAAACAAAAGGAAATGAAGCAAAGGTTGAGAAGGAGGGTAAAGCTGAATTTTACTTTTCATTTGTTTAGGTGGGATTAAGATTCTATCTGTAATTCAGTGGCTGTCAGGACTCCCCATTCTATAATTCACAGCCTTATTTTATCGTTTTCTTCAGGCATGTGTGCAATGTAGAAGATGGCATATTTTAATCAATCATTCCCAGTTTTTGGGAGATGCCATGCCACTCTTCTGAAACACTACGTTCTTTGAACCTAAGTACTTTCCGTGAGTTTCAGGACCCTAGTTCACCAATCACTGAATTTTATGTG
>WEIT01040117.1:49318-60293 GCA_013389985.1 Dryoscopus gambensis | reverse complement strand
TTTTAATAAGATCCAAATATATATTTTTTTTCTACTTCTGGTAAAGGTTACAGAAGTTCTGTAATTGAGTGTTCAGGTAAGCTTCTGCTGCCTACTGCTTACCTAGTTTTTGTAGAACTGGATGTGTCTGTGTAAAGCTGCTCCACAATATAGACTGTGTGTTATCAGTGTCTCATTGTTGAATATGAAGGCAATTTGTTCTAGTGTAGCATGTCATGGTACCATAGCAATAGCCTTTGAAGAAATGACTCGGTTTATATTTTGGAGAGAAGGTTGTTTAGCATCATCAAACCTAAAAGCCTTTCTGTAAAATTTGAACTAGTCTTGAAGTAAGTGACTAAATGAGGTAGTGCTTACTTTTTGGNAATGTGAATAGTTTGCTGCCCAGCTATGACAACCACAATTCTCCTCTTCCATGATGTCTCTCCTAACCACTTGTTTTGTCGCTGTGGAAACAAAATAAAACAGAAAGTGTGAAGGCACCTGTATGCATTACATAGATCTTAACTAATTTCTAGTTCAGATTTTACTTTTCATTTATCAAAAGCCCAGCCAACACTTTCCTGAAGGACGGGCCGTAGTCCAAAATAGATGTTTGGATATCATCTTTGTGTGACAAGAGTTATAGGTATAGATGACTAAATAACATGAAAAGGACAGATTTTGCTCTCTGGTACCTTTGCCATAGGATGAATCTTCTACTGAGAATGATCTAATTTTTTGGAGGGCTAAGTGTGTGATTGAGAGAGCTGTTGATCATAAGGTCTGTGTCCTCCTAAAGTCTGTGACCAGCTTGTCCCTTCAGAGACTTTTCCTTGACTTTCCATACATATTTATCAGCTTAACTCAAACAATGAAGCTGCTAAAACTTCGAAGGAATGTTGTGAAACTCTCTTTGTATCGGCACTTCACCAACACACTCATCTTGGCAGTAGCAGGTAAGCAGAAAATTATTCCAGTTAAATAAAGCCACTTTTCATTTTCATATAGGGCTTGGTTTGGTCACTAGAGCAAATGTTAAGTTTGGTGACCTTTCTGTAAGTACAATCAAAATTCTTGGTATTTCTAACACTTGACCCATTTCTAACAGTTGGTCTTTGCCAAGTGTCAAATCAGTATTTCAGAGAGAGTGGATTGTTGGTCCTGAAGTTAATAAGATCAGTAGTTCTATGCACTCTAACAGAGCACTAGAGCACTTTAGTCCCACTTCGAGCTGCCAGGGGCAAAAGCTTATTATTATCTTATGCTGTTAAATTCACAGAGATACTTTTTGCAAAATCACAGTATCACTATGTACTATGGGATTTTTAAGATGTCTGAAGATCAGAGTGATTCTTGGAAAAACTGTATGCTTAATTTTGTATCGTAATGCCCTCTCTATTCTGGAAGAATACAGATTGAGTTTCTTTTTCCATTTATATTAGTGATGACCTGAACTTCAAGAATAAATCTGTTGGTGCTTCCAGGTAACTCCTATCAATACAAGGAGCACAGAACTTATAAAGACTGTGCTTTTTTATTTAAACAAGCGAGCAAAAGTACGTTCTTTTGAAGAACAGCTCTGATGAAATTCCTCTCAGCACCTGGTTCTTAGTCATCTTAAAATACTTTAGTGGAGGGAAGTCTCTTCTAAAACTGTGGCAAGTGCATAGTTTGAGTGTTGGAACTGTTGTGGGTCAAGATCTGAATGCTTAAGGCATTCAAGCAGATCAGATTGTTCAGTTACTTCAAGGTCAGCTTTACTTGTCAAGTGATAATGAAACCATGGTTTGAAGGCTAGATAAAAGTGATATAAGAATAATGAATAGGAATTAGGAGTTGGCTAAATACTTCATATTTGATTTATGCCTTGTGTCTGTGAAGAAAGGAGTAAAATACACAAGAGTAAAATATATGCCTAAATTTCTCTCTAAGGTCAGTGCAATTTTCCAAAACTATTAAATTGAATTTCAAGACTTCAGTATTCAGGTCTTTGATCTTTGTTTGGGAAAGAAGGTCCTGTTAGTGGGGTATTTGAATTGGCATCTCTTGTAGTAATAAGCAGCTTGTTTGTTTGAATATTGCAGCATCTATTGTATTTATCATCTGGACGACCATGAAGTTCAGGCTGGTGGACTGTCAGTCGGTGAGTTTATATTAAATGCTTTCTACAGTTGCTGCCTCCTGATAAGTTTCTCTTTGGCAATGAGATTGCCACAAAGCACCACATGCTAAAATTCTCACTGTTGTGGGTAACAAGCCTCTTTGACAAATGCCTGTAGTTAAGCCTTGGAAAGAGATGAGGACATGAAATTTTGTGCTTCACAACATTTTTCATTTGTGCTGCTGTTTTGCTTGACAGGATTGGCAAGAGCTATGGGTGGATGATGCCATCTGGCGTTTATTGTTTTCAATGATCCTTTTTGTCATCATGATTCTGTGGAGACCATCTGCTAACAACCAAAGGTTCAGCTCTTCTTACCTCTTCCTAAAAATACTGGGTCTTTGGAATGCTTATTTATTCAAAGAAGTACTGGTGGGTGATTTTTAGTTGCTGTGCACTGATCCATAAGGATACTAAGCAGTGTGTGTAGGAAAAAATAAACCTAGAGAAGCCACATACATAAAATCCAGTCTGTTCCTGGTGCTCAACTTATTTAAAAAAAAGTGACTTAAACTTTGATTATGTAGTTTAGCATCAGTCTTAAAAACAATGAACTACACAGAATAATCAAGCCATGTGCATGTTGGGGTAATGGATCTCTTGGGAGACAAGAGATAGAATTCTAAGGTAGCTTTCATTCTTTCACATCTAAAGGTTTGCTTTTTCACCACTGTCAGAAGAGGAGGATGATGATGAACAGAAAGAGCCAATGTTAAAGGAAAGCTTTGGTAAGAGAAAATTTTTCCACGCAATTCCAGTGTTGAAGACACTTCTGTGGAGGAAAGTGTCTTGCTCTCTGGCAAAAATTTTATTACGGCAGGAAAAGCAGAGTCAATTGCCATTGATACGTGCAGTTCTAGAGGAAACACTGGCTTCATGTGTAGCATTTACATTGCCTGTTTAATTCTGGGGTTTTNGAATTTTCATTTATTATCTGTTCTCTGAACTCTGAAATCTTCATTTTGTATAGTAGGGCCTAGCATAGGAATGTCCAGTGTAAACATAGGGGTGAATATGTTAATTGATGAAATTGTCTATTGTAACACCTCTCTTTATAAGCTATCTAAAAGGTAGGGCCACATGCCTACTGCACTCCGTCCACAAATCAGTTATGCTGGGATATATCAGTGCCATTTGATTTGTTTAGGAGCTGAGGAGAAGTGTGTAATCCATTAGGTGCATTTGGCAAACCAGCGCTATCTGGCTGTCTGCTAGGCTGAGAAGCATGTTGCTTCTCAGCTTTTAAGTCAGCCAAGTGGCTGGTGAGCAGTCAGTAGGTAAAGTAAACTTGGGGAATTGCCTGTCTCAGAATGGTTAAGGCTGGAAGGGACCACTGGAGGTCATCCTGTCCAAGCCCCCTGCTCAAGCAGGGTCACTCAGAACAGATTGCCCTGGACCATGTCCAGAGAGCTTTTGAGTATCTTCTAGGATGGAGACTCCACAGCGTTTCTGGGAACTATGTCTGAGTTCTATGCTGCTGGCTTAAATAAAAGGACTAGAAATCTATATTTCCTAGGTAAAATCGTAAAATTCAGGAAAATCTATGCACTCCACCTGTCAGGAAAAAATACTACGAGCCTTTCAAAGGGAATGCAGTCTAAATCATTAGCTTGTCTAACTCTGTCTCTTTGAATCTGATGAAATATCCTGAATGAACACTCAACACTTTGACTTACAGTCTATGAACAATTTAATTCAGTTACCCCAATCTTTTTTCTTCTTTTGGCTTCAGAGGGAATGAAAATGAGAAGTACAAAGCAAGAACCAAATGGGAATGTAAAAGCAAACAAAGTTGTGAGTATGACCTCTGTACTTCAAAGAATATAGATTAATCTCTTTGTCTACTGCTGTTAGTAGCACACAAATATGCTAAGTTTTGAGCCAGTAAGTGGGAGCTTTCTGGTTTGCTTCAGAGTGTGAGTGAGTCAAAGTATCATAAGTTTATACAGTACTTCTGAAAAGAAAGTAAATAGAGGTTTTTCATCCGATTTTCTCTAAGTACAGTGGGAACTTAAGAATTCAGTCTTTTTTTTAGGAATGTTTCCACAATTAGTATAGATAGAGCTGTATAATACAATATTCTGATAGTGATTAATACATTATTTTAACAAGTTTGTCAGTCAGAGAGGAAGGCTGAAACATAACTGTCCTCTGGTTTTGACATTTGTGATTCATTACATGAATGGGGTGATGTGTGTATTTTTATATACCTTCCTAAATACTTTGGGAGAATGTGCATTTTTCCCATGTGACTTATAAGCAAGATATTTTCACTTTCATGTAGGAGGCTGAAAATAGGTATTGGCATCTTTTCATAGAATTTGTGCATAAATTTAAGAGTGGAAAGAACCTGTAGGAATTCATTATAATAGCAATCATATTTTTGTCATTAACATTGTTTTTCTCAAAGGTTGGTTGCAGCTGTATACTACTTACCTGAGGATACATAACATGAAAATCAAACTTTTCTATTTTGTGGGGGTGGGGGATGGTGAGGACTGTTACAGAGTTCACAGAAAGTGGGTGGGGTTTTCTTTACTCTTTTTTTTTTTCTTTTGGAATGTGTTTTCTCTAATCCAGAAATCAAATTGAAGCGGTTTTTTGTTTGTTTGTTTTTAAATTTTAAACGGACATTATAAATACATTGGTTTTTGTCAAATAGGTTGAGAAGAAAAAGGCTTGCATATTGACAGCATTGTGGGAAAATTGACTTCTGTGTTCTGTGTATTTTCTGTACTTGTAGCAAGAGGATGACCTGAAGTGGGTAGAGGAGAACGTTCCTTCATCAGTGACAGATGTGTGAGTATTTTTTATAGTCACAATAAAGGCAGGTTCCTTGCCCACAGAAATCCATTAGAATGCCTTATAACTTGTATGCTGCACTTCCATGGGCAGAGGTTGGGTTCAGCCTGGCACTGGCCTCTGACCCCTCAGTGTGATTACACTTGGCTGTGTGCAGTCCGCTGGGCTTGAACACAGGCTGACTTAAGGAACAGTCTCTTGGAATGTGAAGCCGTAGACTGGTTTCACTTCATTAAAGTGAAAACAATATAAATAAATCCCCAAAACAACAAACAAACCCTCTTTCTAGTGCTCTGGAAAGACCTTTGAGTATCTTGCTGAGTGTGAACCAAGGCATAATGTAATCCAGTTTTGAGCTTTATTTGGAACATATGTTGTCATTTTTGTGTTTGTGGTAATATAGTCAGCTAGGTACACTGTCTATATCTCTTCTGCTTTTAATAACTTTTCCATGCTAAAAGTGTCAGTGCCTGTGTCTACATTTTTCATAACAAAACCCAAGTTCATAGATTATTTTGTTAACAAATTTGAACAGGTGATTTTGGCAAATGATCTGGATTGAGGTACTTTGCTTGAACTTAGGTAAAGGCAAAAAATTAGGTGAAGTTTTAAGAGGGAAACAAAGAGTGCATTTTCTCAGTTGAATTTGGTTTTTCCAGTTCTAACACTTATGTTTTGAAGACTGATAGAATTCCTTAAGAAAAAAAGGACTAGACCCCGGTGTAAGCTGGGAAAGGGCACTTTGAGGTAATCTGCTGCAGTTTTTTTTGCTTCTGAGAGTGTGATCAGGGTTGTGAATAGCCAAGATCCCCATAGATGGAAGATTTATTGTAGCTGGGAAGGCTGAAGTACCAGTGGAACTTGTTTGACTTCTGGGACATGTTTTTACAACATGGTGTCCCGTATTGTAAATGTCTTCAGTGCAGTTCATCAGCGTTCCTGTATGAATGAAGCAGCTTATTTCATAGCAACTTGGAAATTGTTCAGTTGGTAATGAGAAGCATAACAAAAAAGAATTTTAAAACTGCGATGGTCTTGAGGATACTCCTTGGGCTCTTCCTTTTTTGTGTGTCTTTCTCTAATTTCTGTTAAATTGAAAGGTCTGTCTTCACTGTTTCTTTTCTGTGCCCTAAAAAGCAACATAAGGTTGAAAATGGTTGTCAATATGCTCTTACTATGTGCTCTAATTATTTTAACTTTCTTTCCCCCCCCCTGCAGTGCTCTTCCAGCTCTTCTGGATTCAGATGAGGTCAGTAAAGAAATCTTGAATTCAAATTAGTCTTCTGACATGCCAGAGGAGTCATGAGTCAGCTGATAAGGTCTTCTCTTACTAGAACTGGACTCTGATCGTGTCAGTGCAACAGTAAAATGCTACAAGGGGGGAAGGATAGTGATGGGAACAACCATGATACAACTTATTAGAATACAAATATATTCTAAATATGTATTCTAAAATAAGTGGTGCATCTGCTGTGTAAGTTGGGACTCCTGATTTAAAATGCTTATGAGTGTCATTTGTTGTGAATGTGCATGTTCTGAATAATGTAAACCTACTGGGGAAAATGACAAGATTGGATATTTTATTTTCCAGGAAAGAATGATTACCCACTTCGAAAGGTCCAAAATGGAATGAAGGAGTAGCTTTTTGCTCTTGGAAGTGGAGACACCTCTTTTAAAGTTGCTTGGTGGAGCAAGTGCATCCTGCTGATTTGTCTCTTGATCTCAGCCTTGAAAGTTTGATGCTTTAATGTCATGGAGGGTGTCTTGCTGTGGAAGAAGTTCACAAGGACATTACAAACCTTTTGGAAATTTGAATTTAAAGTTGCTGCAAGTTTGGATTTTTAAGCAATTTACATGTGTACTATTCCAGCACCTTCTGTAACTTTTCAAATATTTAATCTGTGAAACTAAAATTCCTAATGTCTGCTTGAGGAGTTTATATTTCAGTGTTACAATTGACACCTAGAGGTGAACTGCCTGTACCTTTTTGGGGGGAGGGTGGGGACAGATAGAAATAAGCACTGAAGAAACAACAGACCCATTTTCTGGTAGATACAACTGCTGTTGTATGTCATGTGTCCAGTATGCTTGAGAGAGTTTAGAGAGAAGCTCCTGTCGATGAAGAAAATTAAGACGCCAGAAAGGAAATATTTGGAAAAGTTACAGTGATAGGAGTTTTTAACAAAATCAAGTGCAATTTTATTCATAACACTGTGTATGAAAGATTTTCTATTTTAAATGCCATTGACCTGTAGGTAACAGCTGCCTAGAGCTAACACTCGCTGTTGTGGCACATCTCATTGCCGGCAATGTGGTGGATGCCTGGAAAAATGATTTGCCCCTACCTTTCATGTGTTGCATGATTTAATTTAAAAAATACCCCAACAAATAGAACAACGAAAACAAACATCACCAGACCACTCCTGCAGTGCTCCACAAGTGCTTGACTAGTCATGTTAAGCAGATATTAACTGGATGTTTCAGCAGAACTCTTCTCCCTTTACATGTAACATCTCCCACCAAGAAGCTGGAACTCCTCTACGAGAAGATGGCGTTGCTGTCTAGGGGTGGAAGCACTGCCTACCTTACTTGAAAGAGGATTTATGGGGAGTCCACAGTGCTGGGATAGTTCTGTTCCCAGTGTCTGTTTAGAATTGCTTCCCATCTAAGTGATTTGATGATGGGCTTTCCTGTCCCAACTGGTCCCTGTGGCCAGGAGGTACTCTGAGATCACTGTGTTTCCGTCAAAGTTGCAGGTTTCTATTCTATATAATTGCATTTTGTTTCTCCTTTTGAAATGAAAACGAGCTTTTGGACAATGTTTTTTTTTTGCTTGGCCGCAACAGCTAAAGTTGCACTAACTTCCTCATGGAAACCTGTTGTGGACTGTAACAAAAGCTCTAATTTGGGTTCATAACCTCTAAAACTGATGATTAGGAGGCAAGCAGCAGCTGGATATCTAGGAAGCAGATGTGGCTGCTGCTGGAACAGCATAGAGTGTCAGATTTTCTTGTTCTTCTCTCATAGCTATGTCAGCAGAAGTGAACATGTGCCTGTACTTCATTCATTCCACTGTAAGGTCTGGTAGCTTAGCTGTAGCTCCTCTCTATCAGCAATTCAAGCTGAAACATGGCACTTTACAGTACAGTAGCTGAGGCACAAGGACATAGTATCTTCTGCTAGCTGTGCTGTGGGGGCGGCAGATGGGTAGAGAAAAAAAGCTGTGGCTATAGCACCTCACTTTGCTTCTGCAAGAGTTGCTGGAGCTCTTCTGCCATCCTCTTTAGGCCACAGATAGAATCTTTAATTAGAAAACACTTCTAATTTGCTATGCTTAATTGATATAGGTGAAAAAAATATTACCTCCATGTCCTTTTGGGGAGAGGAAATTTTGTGAAATAAAGCTACACAAAGCTTGCTATTTAATGCTTTTTTTTTGGTTGCTTTGTTTTCATTTTTTAAAAAAAATCCTATTGTTTTGGGTTGTTCGGGTTTTTTGAAACCAATAGGTAAAAATGTTCTCTACTGGAAGCACAAAAGTTTGTATGTACTATTTAATAAAGGCTAGGTAAAGAGTAGAAAGGCTTACATTGTGTCCTTCCACTTTCTTACTCCCTGTTCTCTCACATGAGGAAGTGTTACCACCTTCACAAAGCTGCCTGATGTTAGCTCTTTAGTCCATGGTACATATAATGCAGTTATTCCCAACAGTTCTTTTATTTTTCTTTTTAAGATTGAAAATAAAGTAGAAGTCTGTCATTTGAAAAGCTAATGGAGATAGGGCAAATCATAAATTTCTGAAAAAAAGTAAAAGAACTAAACAGTTTCCCTAACTGTTTAAATAGTTTAATTAATCATTTAAAAACTAAAATAAATGTAGTAGCAGTGTGGTCATTTCACCCTTTGACTACAGTGGTCTTAGGCAATCCTTGCAGCTTTCTACCCTCCCATTCTTGTACTCACTTCCAGCAGTATTTGAAGTTGTCCAGAATTCCACGGGGGGCTTGTTGACCCCTTAGTCAGCAATTTTTCTTTTTTCACTTGTTCAGCAGAGTTTCTGTATTGTTGGAAAGTAACATCTGCTTCCTAGCCTAGAGCAGGCATGTGCTGGGACTTGTTTGCAGTCTTTGGGAGAAGTGTGAGAGCCCAGCTCCCACAGAATTGTGCAGGCTATGGCATTATCACTGCAGGAGCGATGGCAGTGGATGAGATGTGGGTGAGGAGCAAAGTGTGTGTGTGCAGCGTTGCACCACGGTGGCCTCTCCCTCAATAGCATGTTTGGTCAGGTATGTTGGCTCTACTGAGGGAACTTAGCCTCTTCTGAAACCTGATTCTGCTCCTAAAGACATGTTGGCTCTATGACTTGGAAAAACTCAGGAAAGCTTCAGCGAGCTAGCTTGCTAGAATGCTTGAAACCAGAAATCCTGCAGGTTGTTACCTTTAAGTATGTAGTCAAGGAAGAGAATTCAAATTTATAACCATTCTTGCAAAAACAAACCATGCAAGCTGTTCTGAAGACTTGGTGAGCTGGAGGGAGAAAATACCTACTCTTAGGTCTGAGATCTGCAAGAGTTCTTTGGGAAGCTGTTCATAATAATGTTCTACTTGCAGAAGAACTAAATGTCTGATAGGAGTATTTTAGAGCTCCTGTGCCTGATTAGTTCTGTATGGATTTGTTTGGTTGGTTTGTTTATTTGGGAGAAGTAGCTGTTGGAATTGTAGCATATATATGCATACCATACAGAAAACTGGAAACAGTGCAGAAGATCATGTTGACCAGCTTTTCGTTAGTGACAAGATGTCCCTGCTAGGAACTCCAAAGGAGGTACTGAGTAAGAGATCACATGGCATGGTAAAGAAACATAAGAGGCTTGATAGGCACAGAGTGAGTCAGGATCATAAGACCTAAGGAAGGTTATGTTTATCTTATTCTGCAGATGCAGGGGTGTGTGAGTTTGTGGGCTTTATTTATCCTCATGTTCACTTTATATAGCATTTTATGTTGTATGCTACTTCTTAAGGTCTGAAGAGGGTAATGCTTCACAAATCATTTGCCCTCTGAACTACAGCCATGTGAAGTCATTACTACCCAGTGTTATTGAAACTTAGATTTCCTTTCACTAAATCGGTGCCATGTCCCTTTTCCTTTTGTAGGGATCCTAGGTCAAAGAGACCACCTACATGCCTGAGCCATAACACCTATGGCAATTTGCAGTTTTGCTATCTGTGAAGGGGGATGTGACTTAGCACAGTTTTGTGCTTTAGCACAAAATGTTCATTCCCGAGCAGGAAAGAAGTTGGATGCAAGAATGCCATGCTTGTTCTCCCATTCCTGTGCTTTGATCTCCCAGCACAGAGCATCCTCAGTCCCTGTTTTCTAAAAGTGGTCTCTGTTGGTAAAGATGCTTGAAGAATTTAGCAGGACGTGCTTTCCGAGTTTGGTCTAGTTAGTTTAGTTTCTAGGTCAGTGATGGTGAATGTTGCACCTCTCCATGACAAACATAAATGCAACTGTGGCCGATTCTGGAAGGGACAAACTAACAAAGATTTCCTCCTGGAGATTCAACTTCCCTGGCCAAGTTCATAGGATAAGTTCATTACAGTAACACTTATGGCCTCAAAAAAATAGACATTTGCTTGCAAGATACGCCTTGCTGTTCTCATCTGGTCGCCGTAGGTTATGCAGGTCAATTTTTGCCGTTATATCCCGAGTGACTTTCTTACCTTCTCTGGTTTATGAGCCAATGGCAACCGGACACCGGCAGTAGTGACGCTGTGGGAAGACGAGTGTTTCCTACAGTCTGTCCCCTTTCCGGGCTGTATGAAGATGAACAAGGGTTATGTCAGGGTCCCCTCGGTGCCGTGCCGACCCGCGTTTTCCGTTCGCGCCCGAGCCGCCGGGGCGGGCTGTTTGATGTCGGCGGGGAGCCCGGTTTGTTGGGCTGGGACAGGGCGCCGCTCCTGCTGGAACGCCTCCGGACAGTGCCAGCACCCTCGCGGGGTTCGCGGGGCGCCGGAGGCACCAGCGGC
>WEIT01040117.1:912-34557 GCA_013389985.1 Dryoscopus gambensis | reverse complement strand
ATTGGCCATCAAAAATATGCTTTATCAGTGTGCAGGAGAACGATGTATTTGATGGGGTGGTAGATAGTTTTCTGTGTTGCATTATTCTTTTATCTTTTAAAATAGTGTTATGCAGGACTTTTTCCTATTATGGCTCATATATAAACTAAGAATTTGTTGCTGATAAAGTTTAGAAATTTGCTGCCTGTGACCTGTGTGAATCCCCATGCAGATGAATGTTACGTGCCGAGGGAGCCAGTTGTTCTGTTTTGTGGTGCAGTGTGATGTTCACCTTTTAGTACACTGATTAATAAGCTTTGGTAGTTATTTAATGAGCTCTTCCTCCCCTCCTGACATTTTCACGGTTTTGAGTAGGTTTTAACTTCATGTTTGCTCTGCTTGGGATTTCATCAAAGGCAACTTGATCAGTGCTTTGGCAGGCAGCTATTCTAATTAATGTCACACTTCTTTATAAGGAGTTAAGACTCTCTGTTTACATGAGAACTTCCGTGATTGTCCTGTCCTTTTTAAAATTTTTCTCTGTGAGGCCAGCATGCACTGTAAATTCAGAGAGTTAATAGAGTTCAGCAAAATTCAGACCCACAAGTTTATTGCCATTTGCCAAGTCACACTTCTGTTTCTGCAACTTTGAGATTGGCTCTTTTGGGGGACTATGTCAATTGTTTTACTTCACAGTGCACATCATCTGCATTTTTTATTTATTTATTTTTTTAATACTGCTAATACGAAGATGCTGCTTGTTTTAAATATTGTGGGATGGAGAAGAGCAAACAATGCCTGCCTTTTGATAGGGTTGCTGTAAGTTTCTATTTCTTGTATAGTTGTGTTGTTTGGGCAGTGAACGCCTCAGTGATTCTGAGCAGGATGGTGAGGGGAAAGTCATGTTTTCCTAGCATGTTTTATTAGTGTTGAGAACCAAATTGACTAAACTTACAGTATTCTTTTTAAAGGGGCAAGTCCTACATTTTGCTAAAAGCTGAGAAGCTGTTACCTGTCATGTAGTTTCTGTGCTAGTTACTTCAGTACTATAATGGTTTCCTACTTGTTGTAAAGTGTCTGACCATTTGCTATAGAAGTCATTAGACTGACAGGCTGGAAATGGACTAAGGGAAGTTACACAAGTGAAAAGTACAGTGCTTTCTCTATCCTAATAAAAACAAGTTGAAAGGGAAGATTTTTGGAACGTGATTAAAGCAACCAATCTTGATTTTGGGCTGAATGCTTTACATTTGATGACAGTTAGTATTTGAGTTCATTTTTGTTTATGTTTGAAATCATGTTTGTGAAGCAATTAAATTGTGGTTTTAACTTGGAATGAGTGATTTGCTTGACTTGAGCAACAGTTGGATTCTTCATGTAAATTAATCTTTGATGGCTCTGAAAGCATCTGCTTGTGTTGTGAGTAGATAGATGTTTAGGATTTCAACATTGAGCTCTGCTGCTTTTTGTATTCCAGGCACAGAGAACTTGCACTTGGTATTTTCCTACTCTATCTGGGTGCTAAGAGATTTTCCTGAAGATGGACTGAAGGTAAGTGTGGTTGAAAGAGGCACCTTGTCACTGAGATTCTTAGTGGAGTAAGTGGAATTGGGATAACTCATTGTAAGAAGCTGATGAATGCTAAATCCAATTAAATACATAATTTGTATTTTCTGTGTTCAGTGCGGTGCTAATGTTAGCAGTAGAGCGAGCAGGTCAATCCTTCACTCTTTCTTACACTCTTCCATTCTTGGAACACCTTACATTGTAATAAATAGCTAGGAACCTTTGATACAACACTTCATGTTATTGATGTCACACTTTTGCACAAGAGCCTAATGGAGTATTTAAATGTAAAATGTTGATTTCCTGTAAAATTGTCTCCCTGTATTTGGGAGATGTTGGGCTCTGTAAGAGAAGAGCATTCACTAAGGCAGAAGTGGGGATGTTTGATAATCTTTTCAGATGTGAAATAACTTCTCAGTGCCTGAATAAGCTGCTCAGATATTTTTTATACTTCTTATGCTTACTCTTTGGACACATGATGATATGCTGGGCTTCAGTGCCTCAAAGAAAATACACTGTGGCACTTAAAAAAAAGAAAATCACCATTCTCTGAATAAAATTTTGTTTAACAGATATTTACAGAAGACCTCCCTGAAGTGGAAGCTTTGCCACGAGACAAAGTGCTCAGTTTCTTGATAGAAAATTTTAAAAGCTTGACTATTCCTTACCTGGTAAGAACTCAATCTCTACTAGTGCATTTTACATTCAGTACAAGCTGTTACAGGTAAGATTTTAGTTCTCTAGGAGTTGGAGCCTCATGCTGTCTCACAGAGTGCTAGCTGTGCCATAAGTTGTGCAAAGAAAACATAATTAAAATGCATGAAATCCTGAAGTCAAGCTTGGTAAAAGCAACCATGGAATTGTTGCTTGCTTATAATGAATTACTTCCCAGAGGAAACGTCTACAGCTGAGCCTTAATGTGTGTTTGCAGGAACACATCATTCATGTCTGGGAAGAAACTGGTGCGGACTTTCACAACTGTCTGATCCAGCTGTACTGTGAGAAGGTGCAGGGCTTAATGAAAGAATATCTCAGTTCTTTCCCTGCAGGTATGTTTAGCCTTTTCTGCTGGGAGGACCAGGGGTATGGGACAGCACAGGGATGCCTTCATATTCCATATTGTTGTAAGCCTTCCCTGTTGACATCCAGCATAAGAGACCTAAGTGATGGAGAGAACTCCAGGAAAACAGAAGTTGTGGATTTGTAGGGCAATCTAATTTATTGCCTCTTGAGAGACTTTAAGGGATCAAGCAACACTTTGGTCATAATTAAGTGAAACGGCAGCTGCTGCTCTCTGACTTCTGCGTGTTAAGGGTAGGGGAAGGGTTTTGAAAAATATTGCTTTAACCAGCCACTTGATGTGGAGCTGAAGTTAATTTGGTGCGTGCATGACAGTCCCAACCCATGTAACAGTTCTATTACCATTTAGTTCCTCTTCATAAGGATTTATCTTCTGTGTACTAGTGTAGTGAAATAGTTGTAATAATTTAGCTTATGGTATTTTCTTTCACATAGATAGAGCTCCAGTGCCTGCTGGGGAGGAAGGAGGAGACTTGGGCGATTACCGGAAAAAGCTGCTTCTTTTTCTGGAGAAGTCTAGCTGGTATGAACCTAGTCGACTTATTAGTGACTTCCCCTTTGATGGTGAGTTCTGTTTCCATAGGTTAATTAAACCCTAGCTTATTGCATTGTACAGCAAAACTTCCTCACTTACCATAGAATCATGGTAACTAGAAATCAAGATGATTGGAGCTGTAGTTGCAGGCCACTGGTGTGTATACCAACTTCATGTTTGCTGGCACAGCTGGGTTTACCAGTTTCTGCAGGATTCCTGTAACTGTTGACCTAAGACCTTGTGGTATCTCCCAGCTATTTAGCCTAACTTTTTGATGAGCCTGAATTACTTAGATCTGAAGGTTGTTGTTTCTTAAGGTTACTTAAGAATTCATGAAAGGTTTCTGAGACTAATGTGAAATGCAGATTTACAGTCTCAGTGTAGCTTAAACTGTAGCCTGAGCACAGATTAATAATTCCTTCTGTTAGTCTGGTCACTAATTTTGTCATTTCTCTGTGTAGCTATTGATTTAATCCTTCATGCTATCACTAGGTCTCCTAGAAGAACGTGCTCTGCTCTTGGGTCGTATGGGGAAGCATGAGCAAGCTCTGTTTATTTACGTTCATATTTTGAAGGATACCACTATGGCTGAAAAGTAAGGACGTTTTCTAAATTTTTTTTTGCAAGACTTAGTTTGCTTGCTGCCATATGGATAGGATGTGTAGTGAAATGTTGCTGTATGTGAAGCAAAGCCACTAAGTCTTCAGGATCATTTGGGTTTTCACATTTTCTTGACTTTTAAGTTCATTTGGGTATCTGTGTATTACAGATGATGCTGCTGTCTCTTGAGGTTTGCCTTTTCATGCTCTTCTGTCATTGTGCTTTAGAGCAATATGACCATCGTCAATGAGTTACTACTTTCCACCTGTCCTTAGTCTGTGAACTTGAGTGTTGTTTTGCTTCCTTTCTGTTTGGAGAGATGTTCACTAGCCCACATTAAAAAGAATCCTCTTTAGTAAAGATACAGCATTTTTCTACGTGTTATGTGCTAGGGAACCTCCTGAGTGAATCAGAAATACTCAGGTAAAAACCAAATTACCCAACACTGGCAGATATATCTGAACATTGGGGCCTGTTCAACGTAGTTGCTTTTAAAGCTATTTTCAGCAAATGCTTGTCAGAGGGCATTCAGGCCTGGTGTGCAGTGTACCCTAATGAGCAGCTTCTCTTTGTGATTCAGATACACTAATTAGATATATCTACACATAGGTTTTTATGCTGCAATGTGCTGATTGGAGGTATTTTTCCCCCCTTTTTCTTACAAAGCTGAATTAAATTTGGCTTCTGCATTAAGGCTTTTCAACTTGACTGGAAGTGGGATACTTGCACAAAACTTTGCTTCTCTCAGCATTGTAGTGCAAAGCAAAGGGTGTAATCCTGCTGTGCAGTTTGATGAATTGATCTGAATCAGATCTACAGTCACCAAACTTGAATGACTTCAGTAGTCAGAGCATTTAAATGTTAATTTCTGTAAACTGATTCTTTGGGTTCTATAACTTTTTCTGTATTTGACTTGATTCTTTTCTGTTGATTCTTCTAGCTACTGCCATAAACATTATGACAGAAACAAAGATGGCAACAAAGATGTAAGTAGCTTCTTGTTCAGTAAGGAAGTAGAAGACTGTTCATACCTCGTTCAAGACTTGAAAGTTCTTGCTCTGTAAAGACCTTTTCAGGGTTTACATAGTGTATGGGAATTTACGTATAATCCCTTGGAATTTAGGAATTACTGGATGATTGTGGGATGTTTTTTGTTGAGACTGTTACTGTATTAGTGGATTTGAGCACATATCAAGAGGTGTTTAAATGAGCAGTTCGGGATTTTGAATGACCTGGGTACAACTTAGTACCACTGTTGAGTTCTACCAGCCCTGTCAGTTGTGGATACGTGCAGCGGTTTCAGAACTTTCCTTTTGTGTGCTGCAGGTCTATCTGTCCCTGCTCCGCATGTATCTCTCCCCACCCAGTGTTCATTGCCTGGGACCGATCAAGATGGAAGTGCTGGAGCCGCAAGCCAATCTGCAGGCTGCTCTGCAGGTTTTGGAACTGCACCACAGCAAACTGGATACCACTAAGGTAAGTCAGACCTGTAAGTACTCAGTTTGTGCTGTTGGCAGGAGATTACAGAAGGTACTGGGGTAGGCAAGTGAATAGATTGTGTCAAGCTAAGTGTCTGAATTCCTATTCTATTTTGGTCTCTATTCCTTTTTAACTTTTCCTAACTTTGTTCCAGGCTATAAACCTACTCCCAGCAAACACACAGATTAGTGAGATTCGCATCTTCTTAGAGAAAGTCCTTGAAGAAAATGCTCAGAAGAAGAGATTTAATCAAGTGCTCAAGAATCTTCTCCATGCAGAGTTTCTGAGGGTAAGCATCCACCACCTGTTATTTATCAGAATAGTGTTTTAAAGTACGTTCAATATTTAAATTTACTGTTCCGTCTAGGGGATGGGTGTCCTCTAGGTGGTGCTGTAATGCACCTGAAATTAAATGGGAACCATGTAGCTTGAACATCTTTTTCGCAGGAGACGGTGTGTACATTCATTTTAGTTTGGATGAGGTGTTTCTTTGCTCAGTGTGCTGTAGTGTGCACTGCAGAATCATCTCAGACAGCCTGGACTGGATTTCTTTCAAATGAAGTGAACCAGAGGAAGCAGTTTAACACCCCTTAGTGGTTGCCTTAGTCAGTGGACCAAGGTGAAAGTAAAACCTTGCAATTCAAATAGTGTGGGTATTGGGTGTTCAATACCATCTGCTCTGCTCTATAGACCTGCTTCTTCTGTGCTGCACGACTTGGTAATGTAGATGCAGCCACTGACAGTTAAACGTTGTGATGGTTTGCAGTTTCATCAGACCAAGGTGTGGCATTGCTTTTTGAGCAGCTTGGGTTTTTTATCCTTCTTTAGGTCCAGGAAGACCGGATCTTGCATCAGCAAGTAAAGTGCATTATTACAGAGGAGAAGGTGTGCACTGTTTGTAAAAAGAAGATAGGTAACAGGTGAGAGAGCTGGGTAAATTGAATCAAGTATTAATCTGGTACACTTAAACTAAGAATGTTGGAAAACTGAGCATATATATAGCTAGAGAGAAAAGCAGTATGAGGGAGCCATTTGAAGAGTGTCTGAATTACAAATTACATTAATCAGTTGGGATACCTCAAAGCTTTGGTCGGTGAATTTGCTGCAAGAGTGTAATCCTTCTTTCAGCGAAGGGGAGTGTAAAATCCCTTTGGAAACTCCCAAGAGTTCTTACTTCACAACTCTAGAAGGCATAAAATCACTTCTCATACTGAATTTTGAAAACTTCATAATAACACGGCCTTTCTAAGAACCTGCTTCTTAACTAGAATTGAGAAGGATGATACAAAGAATTTTAAGCTAAGATACATGTGTGATTTTCTATATCTGATCGTTTTATGGCTCCCTGAGTGATTTGTTTTGTAGCCTACATATGATAGGATGTTTAAAAGTAGAACTAATTTGCTTGGTGATTTGGATGCCAGTGACCCTGAGATGAGCTCAGTTGGTTAGAGCATGGTGCTGGTAACACGAGGGTTGTGGGTTCAATCCCTGTGCTGGCCATTTACATAAGGGTTGGACTCTTATCCTTGTGGGTCCCTTCCAACTCAGAATATTCTGAGAATCTGTGAGCTTTTCTTCTACCATTCCTAGTAGGTAATTTTGGGTTGATAATAGAATGTAAATTTTATTTGCATTTGATTTTTTTGGTCTTTTAACTGGAGGGAAATGCTACATGACTTAGTCATTATTTTTTTCTTGATGTGAGCCCTTCTGAGATATCAGTAGCATTAACAATGATAGGGAAAGATTCTTTTCCCAAAACATTTTAATAAACATATTGCTATGCATATTAAATTTTTTGCTCTTAACATGCAGCATATGGCATCAGAATTGAAGTTTGCATATGCAATATTGTTTTGGTTCTCTAGAATTTTTCTAGTGCTGTTAAGTTCAAAAATACTTTGAAGGGCTTCCAGTGACTTCCAAGTAAAGTGTGCCTACAGCAATGAAAATAGATTTAAAAACCCCCAAACAAACCTCTTAAAAAATCCATAGGATTCTTTCATCTGTTTTCTCTTAATATATTCAGGCTGTAGTTTGAAAAGGTGTCACTATCATGTGTCTCTCTCTTATTCTGCACAACTTGGATGCTCTTGTTTGAATATGGAAAACTGTTAGTCTTGACAGCTGATGTTTGTGTTTTGTTCTCTTTACAGTGCATTTGCTCGGTACCCTAATGCAATAGTCGTGCATTATTTCTGCTCCAAAGAAGTCAACACACTGGACACCTGACCTTGTCGTGGTCAATAATCCCAACATTCACATGAAATTCAGTACTGATGGCTAAAGAAGTTGATGTGTCTAAGATTTTTGAGGCTTGCTGCTAGATTCTCTTACACTGGGTAGAAGTCATTTATATCTGTGGACTGACTGTACCTACCCGGCAATACTGATTTACTAGAAAATGACTTTAACCATGTTGTTACAGTGCTGGCAACTACACTGAACCTCTCAGTCCTCAGATGAAGAATAGAAACTGATTTTTGTAGTGAGTTTTGTAATACACTCCAGCCTTGCAAATGAACTGTTAGACAACTGTTGGACGTTCACCACAAATCAAGTTTTACAATAAAACATACTTTCTTAGGGTGGCAGTGTTGTGATTTGGCCTTGTATGTAAATATTTATTCAAAAAAAGAGAAAATTCCCTGAAAGTCTTTGCAGGTGTATCAGCATTGTGTGGAGATCACCAGGTCTTTGTTGTAGAGGAGGCTTCTGTGTCTATTTCTAGACACGGGAAGTATAACTATTATCTCAGTGACAGAAGTGTTTAATTGCTGGCCAAAGGACTCTCTATCGATATTCAGTGTTTTTTGCCTGACCTTCTGATAAGTTGTTTCACAGGAGATTGTCAGACAACTGATAGATACCACTAAGAAGCGTTTTTTTTTCTTTTTAATATAGTTTGAGAGCTAGAAATTGAATTCACTTGTGTGTTGTTTGCTGACTATGTTCACTCTTCGTGTGAGTGGAAGCTCAGAGACTATTTGAAGAAGTTCACATCTGCACTCACAGCAAAAAGCAAAGAACACCCTGTAATGCAATTTCTGGAAGGAGTGAACTCTAGGTATTGCTTAAGCTTCTGGACTATGCTTGAGACTTTTGTATATAAATTCTTTAGTCTCTGGTTCACTTTCCAACACTGAAGTAAAATCCAGACTGTTTCAACATCTGTGTATTTTAAATGCTCTAGAACTGCATTCTGCTCAGGCTGGTACTGTTCTTAAATTATTCTTGGGCCAGAAGTCTTAACACAAGAACTGTCTTGTACCATACTCGCTGTAGACTGTAGTATTTTTGTCTAACTTATTTTTTCAGAAACATTAATCAGTAGCAGATTGTTATGAGGGACAAAATGTTTGTTGCAGAAAGAATCTGTGGAGTGATAATGAAAAAGCAGGAGTAGCAAAGAACCCAAGAGAGTGGCTATTTGACTCCCAACATCGTGGTCTAGCAATACTTAGGAGTATGTCATTATTAAGTCATATGGAGCATGACATGCAACTACTAGATATCACACCTTGATGAACAAGCTGATGAATAAATCTTGTCTGCCTAAGGTGTAGTTGAATCTCGGTCAACACCATAGGTTTACTTAAATCATGTGAGTGTTTTTTAGGAACAGATCTGCTGTAAGCTGACAAGAATCCTAATTCACTTTCACTTGCCAGTGTTAATAGTTTTCCTTGATAACTGTTTTTTCCTTTTTCATATGTGTTTGTATTTATTGTTCATGCATTCTTCTGGATTTCTTGGTCCAGTGTTTTGCTACTTCTGACTTGGATGTCTTGGGCAGTATTGCTACTGATGTCTTTCTGCAGAGGCTGGGTAGAGGGAATCTGTGGTGTTAATGTTTTTAAACTTGTATTTCTTCTATTTGAAGAAGAGAGCCTAAAAATACTTACTCTAGATTTGCACATTCTGTATAGATCTTTATATACTAGTTCAGGTATGGAGGGAAGATGGTTTGGGAGAGTTGTGTTTACAGGTCATAGAGAATGAAGAGAGGGTATTTTAAAAGACCCTGCATTCTTTGTATACAGATATAACCATACTATGATTTTTACCTATCTTATGTTTAGTACTGGTAGTATGATTTTTATTTACCGTCATTATCTGTTACCAGGAGAGCTGTACTCATGTATGAGGATCTTAATTGTGCTCTTACTTACAAGACTAAAGTTGTGCCTCTGTTCATCTCCACTGCATACCTTTTACAGAGATGTGGTTTGTGCTGTACATTTTCGTTGTTTCATATAATGTGCTTTGGGTTTACTAACCATACAGCAGGTTTATCTAAAGCAATAGGTTGTAATAAATATCGTGAACCAGTGTGTGTTTCAGTTATTGTGCAGTTAAGCTTCTCTGGGCTGATGTAGATTTTATTTTTTATTTGTATATTAGACTTTGTTTTCTCCTGGAAGTCAGACCCAATGCAGTATCTCAGCATCCCTTTTGCTTTAGTATGTGTAAATCAAATGTGGCCATGTCATCAATTCTCAATGTAGGTTTTTAAATCTACAAGTTTGTACATGCTTGTGAATGTTCTCAGAATCCTACTAAAACCACTTTTATATTATCTCTTTGAATAACGTTTTTGCAAGTCTTACACCATTATACCATTAAATATGTACTTACTAGAGAACACTAAAATTACTGACAATTTTTTTTTTGAGTGGTGACTTGCTGTTTTGGGCTGGGGAGGGATGTTAAGCTCTGTGTGACCATATCAGGAAATGTTTAGATTCTCAGGTTTGCAGTTGCTTGGGCTGTAAGTCATAGAGTAGTCTGATGTTGGAAGTAGAATATAGATCCTCAGTTTTCCCATTATATTGACGTGGGAAGTACCAGCACAGAGGAAGTCTTTTTGTCTCCATGTTCACAGAATCACAGAATGAGGTTGGGAGGAACCACAGTGGGTCATTAGGTGCAAGGTCCCTGCTCAAGCAGGGTCATCCCAGAGCACATGGCACAGAATTGCATCCAGATGGTTCTTGAATGTCTCCAGTGAGGGAGACTCGACAACCTCTAGGGGCAACCTGTTCCACTGCATGGTCACCTACACAGTAAAGAAGTTCTTCATTTTTAGGTAGAACTTCCTGGACATCAGTTTCTGTCCTTTGTCCTATTGCTTGGCACCACCAAGAAGAGCCTGACTCCATCCTCTGACACCCTCCCTTCAGATGCTTAAATACATTGATGAGGTCCCCTCTCAGTCATCTTTTCAAGGCTTAACAGGCCCAGCTCCCTCAGTCTTTTTTGGTAAGAGAGATGCTCCAGTCCCCTCATCACCTTCATAGCCCTCCACTGGACCTGCTCCAGTCTCTCTTGTACTGAGGAGCCCAGAGCTGGACACAGCACTCCAGATGTGGCCTCCTCACCAGGGCTGAGTAGAGGGGCAGGATCACCTCCCTGGACCTGCTGGCAATGCTCTTCCTAATGCGCCCCAGGACACCATTGGCCTTCTTGGCCACACGGGCACTGCTGGCTCAGGGACAGCTCGTTGTCCACCAGGATCCCCAGGTCCCTCCCGGCAGAGCTGCTCTCCAGCAGCTCAGCCCCCAGCCCGTGCTGGTGCCTGGGGTTATTCTTCCCCAGGGGCAGGACCCTGCATTTGCCTTTGTTGGATTTCAGACAGTTCTTCCCTGCCCATCTCTCCAACCTGTCAAGGTCCTTCTGAAGGGCAATGCAGCCCTCTGGGGTAGGGGCCGTCCTCCCAGCTTTGTGTGGTCAGTGAACCTGGTGGCATCTGCCCCTTCATCCAAGCCACCAATGAATAAATTGAACAACTAAGTATACTGGTATTTCTGGAGAAGACTGAAAAAAACCCAAACCCAAATCAAATCCTATCCTTGACTGCATCCTTTCAAATATTAATCTCTTCTAGTTACATACTGCTCTCAGCACTCCTCTTAGTGCTGCTAATGGGACAAAAAGGGGTCCCTTGTCATATCTACACACATTTTAAATAATACATTGTATAGTTGATGATGTCATTTAATGGTTTCTGACCAAAAAAGCCAAACCTGCAATGTAGATACACATCTACCTTTACTCCTGTGGGCATGCTCATCCAAGCAGAAGTGAAATTACCAGGTGGGAGGCTTTCTTTTCTTCACCTTTTGATGCGATTTTGCTTGCTTAGTCCTTAGTCTGCTGGGAAATAACAAAACCAAGTAGTTTCTCTTTGGATATTAAGTTTGCTGACGTGTCTGTAGATGGTTAAAACTGCATAGAAACACTGCTAATGGGTGATGATCTGTTGTTGACTATGAAACAATTCTTAAGCATATGTTCTAAAGAGCTTTCAGTTTTTCTTGAGAAATTCAAGAAAAATTCTGTAAACACAAGATCCCTGTGCTGAGTGAGATGTCATTGGAAGAGGAGAGAGCGTCAGAAGGCAGGTAAGCCTAATTTATATGCAATGGGGCACTCAAGACAAAATAGAGGGCTTATACACTGCCTGTAATAAACTAGAATAAATGTGATTTCTCCATACTACTGTACTGTGAGGCCATCTAGATTTTCCTGTAATCCTGTAATTCCTGCATTAGATTAAATAAAAAAAAAATAACACTTCTGGTTCTGCAATTTTTTTGAGGAAAAATAAAACCTAATATGACAGTCATAGAATGGTTTGGGTTGAAAGGAACCCTAAAGAAGTTCTAGATTTAACCCCCCTGCCATGGACAGGGATGCCATCCACTGCATCAGGTCCTCAGGGCCCCAACCTGGCACTGAACACTTCCAGGGATGAGGCACCCACAACTGTTCTAGGCAACTTGTTCTGGTGCCTCACCATCCCCTAAGTAAAGAATTTTTTCCTGACATCTAATCTAAGTCTATCCTCTTTAAAACCATCCCCCCTTGTCCTATCACTATCTGCTAGTGTAAAAAGTCACTCTCCCTCTTTAAAAGCCCACTTTATTGGAAGGCTGCTGTGAGGTCTTCCTGGAGCCTTCTCTTATCCGGTCTGGACAATGCCTGCCTCTCTCAGCCTTTCTTCATAGGAGTGGTGCTGCACTCCTTCACTTTTAGTGTAGTGGTAAGTAGAAAAGCAGAGAAGTTGCTTCTTCAGCTGTGTCTGCTGTACCATTTAGTAGGACATGAGAGCTTTACAACAGTGGCTGGCTGTTTCACAATGGTGTTATGTTTGCTTTTTGCCCTTGTGTTGACTCTTCGTTCTGTGAATTCGCTGCCTTGTGCTGACTTGTTTGTGTTTGAAATATCAGTGGTTATGCTTTTAATAATTTTCTCAAATTCTAGTCTGGTGACTGACAGTAATGACAGGAAATGATTAATGAATGGGACCTTGCTGAGAACATGTCACATTCTCATGTTTTCATGGAGCTAATGACATGCTGCATTACTGGTTTTCATATATTTTCTGCCACTTTAATTGTTGTAACACTGAAGTTTGGTACTTGGTCTGCAATTCCAGTTTATAAATTTCAGCTCTTTGATAAAAAGCTCCAGCAGGACAACTGTCAGCAGCTGCTAATAAGCTAATCACTTTTAGTAAACTATTTCCTTCACTACTTAATTATTTTTTAAGGCATGATAGACCCCTAGAAAATCTGTCCTGTCTCTTGCACAGTTTTTTGAGAACCTTTGGTGGAAGAATCAAGACTGTACTACATGGAAATGAGGAAAAACAGGAGACTTGTGCAGGCCACTCATAGTGAGAGGAGAGATGTGGTGGGGAATTGATACTCCCTGAGGCATCTTGTGGCAGACCAAACTGTGGTGTCTCTGCTCTGGCCTCCCTGTAGCTCTGAACAGCTACAGTCAGTGACAAAATTTGCTTTACTTGAGGCCAAATTCTTTCTATTTAAAAATACTGGTAGGTTGTGCTGAAGCTCTGAAAAGAGTTTAAAATGACCGTAGTTGTACATCAGGTTGCTGGAACTCTCCAAGAAAATCTGGACTGGGTATTTTGATGTCACGGCTGGTTCACAAAGTGATGCTTCCTCCTGCACAGGGCTTCCCTGTTTGGTGCTGCTTTGCTGCCCTTACCTTGTAGCAATATTGGAAAAACCTGCCAGCGAGGTTTTGAGCTGGCTTGTTTGGCAAGTGTGGGCCACACCTCCACTTCTCACAGCTGGAGCACAGCCCAGTCCTGCACAAAACTTCAGAGGAGCCTGTAGCAAACAGCATTTTGCAGCCAGGCGTCCGGGGACTCTCCTTGTTCTCTGGGTTTCCCTGTCAGATTTTCTGCAGAGACAGCAGGACGTTTTCCCCATGTTCCATGAGGTGCTGCGGGGTCCGTTTCCACCCAGAGTGCTGCCTTTTCTGGCAGCAGTGCTTTTCCAAAGGAAGGAGAGAAAAGAGACTGGGTTCTATCACTGGCGGGTAAGACAAATCGTGGTGCTGTCTTTGAGATGGCATTCCTTAGCTGATGTGCTCGGGAGTGACTTCCTGTTGCTGCACATGTGGAAAACCAGTCCTGCATTGCGCAGGAATTAAAATGTTTATCGTTATCCAAACTTTTCCCTTAATGATAATGTTAATGGAGATTTCAGGCTTTTATTAAATTTAGGGTCTGCATGGGGAAATCCAGAGTAGGTCTGTGTTTCCTTAGGTTTTGGGGAGCAGAATGAAGTTAATGCCAAGTACTTTTTTGGGGGAAGAGTCCAGAATACTGCACTTTTCATCAGTAGAAACAAAATCATGCTTATATGTTTTCTTGCAAAATATCCTTGATTATAGCTGCCTTCTTTTTTCCTTTCTATCTTATCCTACAGGGATTAATGATCTCAGGCAGACAAACTAATGATGGCTTCTGCTCCCATTCATAATGCAGTGCAACCACAAGAGATAAAATGGTTTTGATGTGTTTGTCCTTTAAATGGAGTGAAACCATTTCATTGTTTAAGATGGTTGGGCCAATAACCTCAATTTTGAGTTAAGCTAAATGTTTGTGAAGGAACTGTTGACTGGAGATTTGATCTATTAGCTGATCACCTTTGTCATGTCCTGTCACGCCAACCCCTCAATATACAATTTAAAATTGAGGTGACCATTTGGTGTCACAGGACAACTTGCTGCTTGTATACCTTGCTGCACTTCTGCTTGCTGTTTGATAAAAATAATATTGTTGACTGTTTAATATTATTGTTTAGTACTTGGAAGATCAGGTTAAAAGAGGTTCATGCTAGCCTCCAATAACCTGTAAACCACTAGATTTATTTTTCCTCAGGCACTCACTATTTAAATAAAAAAAATAATTAACATTACTTGTACAAAATTTTGCCAGCTGTAGGGAGAGATTTTTGTATTGACTAACTGATAGCTATTGAGCAAGGAGTGGGGCAGCAGATCACCCTTTTGGCTTTGCAGGTGAATTTAACATGATCAGATCTCTTTAATTTTCCAGAGTGTAGCCTTAGTTTCACTTCTAAATAAACTGAGAGTGAGCCTGATGTTTGGCACTGCTGTTGTGTTACTGAGCTGCTGGCACTGCTCATCTCCTGGCTAACTGTAAATCCTGCCTGCCAGAAGACTATGGTTCTTAGGGCTGGGTCCGTAAGTCTCCTTTCATGACTGCAGATGCATAATCCTGAGGAAGGAGGGGCAGCGCAAGGGGTGCCCAGGACAGCCAGGGATTTGCTTTGGGGTTTAAAAGCAAACTTGTGATGCTTTGGCCACAAGGAAGGGAATGATGGCAGCAGTGTTTCTTCAGGAGCAGGAACAAGATGGGGAGAAAGCGCTCCACTGGTAAACCTGACATTTCTTTGAGCTACCTGATTTTCCCAGTAGCTGTGAACATGAAATATGTCTTAGAAGTTATGTTTTTATTTGCTATGACAACATTTTTGTGATGGTGAGTCCTCTGGTGATGGCTTATGGTGAGTCCTCTGCATGCACTGAGAGCAGTGGAGTGGATCCCAGCACTTACATGCCACTGTATAAAGGCAGGTATTCTGGACCATACGAAAGTAAAGACTACTCGGTCCTGTAGCTGGGATGACTTGCTTTACAGTTGCTTCCTGCTGCATCAGCATCTTCAGTTTTGATGAAAGGCACAGACAGTTTACAAGGTTAAGTATGTGAAAATTCAGCCTTGTACCCTCATTTTAGGATTTAGGATTTAAAGGGGGCTTTTCTTTTTTGTTTTAGATGCACTCCCAAGCTCTGGAAAAGCAGTGATCCTGAAAAATCGTTAAAATGCAAAGCTGAAGTTAGTTGCTTGCATCAGTCACATACCTTGGTATGCTGTCATGTATACTGGTACAGGCATCACCATTATTCGTTGCCCATTTCCCACACAGATCTCCTGCCTGCATTTTCCCTGATCATTCAGATACAGTGTATCTGATACTCCCATGCTTCATTACTCTGCAAGCTCACCTGGCAACATGCTATGACCTTGCTGTGTCTTTGCTAAAAGATAAGTGCAAAGGGCATAAGAGAAGGTTCTGGCACAACTGATCGCACAGGCTTGGGAGCACAGTGAAATTTCTGGAGTTATATGCCCTTAAATTATAATCTGGGTGTGGAAAATGTATCCTCCATTTGTGTAATGACTGGCTGCAAATCAAAGGTGTTTGAGACCTTTGGAAAGGTCTTTCTTTTGAAGTAAGTACATTTTTGGCAGATGGTGTGCAATAAAAGAAGGAGAGGCTATCTTCATGGTGCTCTGTGCTCCCTCTGCTGATAGCATCTGGTTTCCAGGCAGTAGTCAGGCTATGTGAGTGAAGATTGCTCTCACAGCTGTGGGGGTGTGATTATGTAGCTTCATGTCTCAACAAACTGAAGAATTGCAGCAGCCCTAGGAAGTTGTGAGAATAACATACACAAACTTGAATTTTTCTCTGTAATCCATTCCACAGCTTGATGAGGTTGAAAGGTGGTCAGCCTTTGCCTGAGAAACTAGTGTCAGGGATTGAATAAAAGAAAGGTGATTAGGAAAGGTTTAAAGAGGAAAAAAACCTAGCATCTGAAAGGTGGAACTCATGGTGAAATTCGATGTGAAGGCATGTCTTGTTCACAGAAACAAATAAAGGAATGAGTATCTTCAATATGTCAATTCTGCAAATAAGTGTCCTTTAAGATTAGAAATAGTATAACTGGATTTTATTTGCACAAATTTAATTTGGTACCTGCATGTGAGATATCTTGGGTGACTCATGTATTTTTGCTCTTTGCTTGTTGATCAAGATGGATGGTGCTTGCTTAATACAAAAATGTTCCATATACTATGTATGCCTTGGTTTTACTGTGTTGTTCAAACTCTGTTTTGCAAAAGCTGGCAAGTATCTCCAAGAGATGAAAAATAAATAAAACTCGCCAAGCATGTGACTGCTTAACAAACATAGTATAATTCCATTTATCAGATAAGGAACATTCAAGAAGAGTTTAACAGTTCAGGATGCACTGGTTTCCACGAGATCCAAATTAGTGATGCGTAGGGCCTACATTTTTATGTAATATTTCAAGAATCATAGAATTAAAGAATAGTTTGGGTTGGAAGGGACCTTGAAGTTCATCTGGTTCCAACCCCCCTGTCACAGGCAGGGACACCTTCCACTAGACCAGGTTTCTCAAAGCTCCATCCTGCCTGGCCTTGAACACTTCCAGGAACGGGGCATTCAGAGCTTCTCTGGGCAACCTCTTCCAGTGCCTCATTTGTCAGTCTGCAGTATTTTGTTGTAAGTGAAGATCCTGTTGAATTTAATTGTAAGTGAATACTTAGCATATCTAAAATTAAATTCTGGTCTCAAGCCAACCGTGTTGACAATTATGAAGGTAAAGTAATGACCATTTGTGAAAAGCATTTTGAAAATGTGATTTAAGAGTAGGGAGAGTTCTTAGCTGGCCAGGATTGTGTCATAACTGATAAAAATGGGGCAGAATCCCATTCTGTTCCTGAGCCTTACACAATTACTTCTGTGCAGTCTTAGTACTAAATCACCTCAAGCTCTTCTCTCTTGTCCCTTGCCCTCCCCCACTTCCCCTTCATAATATTCTAGGATCTAGTCAGACTCTTTTTCCACTTCACCTCCTGGCATGTAGATGCTAATATTACTTTCCAAAAATAGTCTTCCAGAAGCTTTCAAGAGTAAGGATTACATTTTTATTTATGCTGGTAAAATGACATGCACATTTAGAGTGCTGATAGCAGTAACAGTCCAGAATGAAAATTAATTTAAATTTTGTCTCTTCTTACCCAAACTGCCATGAAGTGTTTTGGCAAGAAAGTGTTTTGTTTTTTTTTCTCATTGTAAACGGCGTATGCCTTCTATGTCTTTAGACCCTGCTGTTAAGATTCTTGCCATGTCTGCTTTTACTCAGGCATTCATGTGCCCTTGGCCAGCACTCTTAAACTAGCTGTTGTAAATGTAAGTATTTGAGCAGCTTTAGCATCTGTTTATCCCTCAGCAAGAACGTACTAAGAAAGCAGTTAAGAACTGATCTATAATTAGAGGAATCTCTAAATAAGGGACTTGTTTTCTGAAGTCCACGAGGAGTTACCCTAAGACATCACTCACTGCGTTGCTAAAAGGGAACTGAGTTTCCTTCTAGGCTCCTTTAGTTGTCTTCCAGGACACTGAAAGTGTCACATTTCCCAAACTGATTCATTAATAGCTTATTTTGGACTGGCTGGTTTGATCCGTTTCTCTGGTCTAATACGAGTGGGATTACAGAACAGGCATTGCAATTGAGCTAAATGCTGAGCTTGTTTCTCTCCTTTCAGCGGGAAAAGCACCCTTACGACAACCTAACAGTAAAAGTCCTCCGAGCCAGAAACATCAAGGGTACAGATGTGCGTAAGTATTTACTCAGGATATCATGAAAACATGTTGGTTCCTTGGTGCATACCTCTAGCACAGAGAGCGTTGTTAAGGGAGCCTCTTGCCTACGCACACTGCATTGCCTTTGTGTCTCAACAAAAACTTCTTGTGTAAAGCATTATATGTATAATGTAAAGTATATATTTTAAAAGCTTTATGTGAGGCCAATCTGCAGATTAGGCAGCTGCATCTGTTCTTACTTTTCAGAACAAAATCAAATAGGTCCTGGTAATGTTTGGCTTCCCTGCTCTTTTACCTGTTCTACTGTGGCCCATTCTGTATTCCTTTCTCTAGAGTCAGCCTTCTGGTTACGGCAAGTTTCACCCTTGCTCCTGCTGAACAGTTTTCCTGAACCTGGAAGTAGAAATCTTTAATTCTAGATTTCAAATGTTTATTTTCTCATTTGTAGTAATGCTTTATTTCATGTACCTGCTATTTGTTTGTCATTGCAGACTCTAAAGGAGGTAGGTGGTTGACTGATTCCAAGAAAAAAAACAGTTTATCTGTTCTTAGTTTTGATAGCATGGTATATATTCCCTTCTATTTACACACCTGTGTAAAGATCTCAGGGCTGTTCGGGGCATTTGGATCTTTAAAACTCATTTGTATTAAATTACTTCAGATTAAATTGGATAAGGTAGTCTGCCTTAAGTTTATATCTGGCATCCAACATAGAACTACTTGGAATGCCAAATAGCTGTTCAGGCAACAGAAAACCCTCCTGAGAGGCTGAGGGCTAGAATCATGCTGTGAAGAGTTCTTTTCTATGGCCTGTCTGTTCAGCTGGAGTGAAGAATGGTCCCCATACTTGCATTGTTGAAGGGGCCCTAAATGGAAGAAAGAAGGACTCTGGGACAATAATTTATTTTCAGGGAATGGAAACAGACAGCCCAGCTCCTGGCCAGACTAACCAAGGGTATAGCCCTGGTGGATGTTGTCAACTTGGACTTTAGTAGGCTTAGGCTCTTTCAGTAGTGCTCAGTGATAGGACAAGAGGCAACAGGCCTGATACCAGCAGTAATATTCTTTTAAAAGTTGATCTTCCTTATTTTAAATATTAGCCTTTTCTACTGAGGGCTTTATGATTTGGATGAACCAGAAAAAAGAAATACAGGCACCTAATATTCAATTTGCTTCTGTTTAAAGACATTTACTTAATGAAAGGCTTTTGGTTTAGAAGTCCAGCCTTAAATTTGCACTTTTCTATGATGCAATGAGATCTAAAAAATGAGGAGCTCATGGGAAACAGTATGTTTGAATGAAGTTTTTCTGGCGCCTCTCTCACTCTCTGCTCTAGTGTCCAAGGCAGACTGCTATGTGGAACTAAAGCTGCCCACTGCATCTCCCAGAGTCTCCCGAACTCAGGTTGTTGACAACTCTGAGAACCCAGAATGGAATGAAACTTTCCAGTATCGAATCCATAGTGTTGTCAAGGTAAGGACACTTTGTGGAGTGGGTTGGACTACTTGTATTTCTGTACTGGCTTGCTTTTGGTACTTCATTCAAAACCAAGGGTTCTTTATTACCCTCAAAACTAATGTTGCTTGTAAGGTGTCCGTTGTCTTCAGTGCTACAAAAAGCTGTACTATGCATGTCCAGTGATACAAACTGCTGTGGTTAACTGCACTCTCATGTAAATTGCAGCTGGAATTTTCCATGAATGTCCTTCTGATGCAACTCAGGAAAGGGAAATTATGGCACTACCTGGTGGAGTTCAAGGATATTCTCTAATTAAGCAAGTTTCCATTTGATGTTAGCTTCTTCTTTCACAGGAGCTAAATTTCTACTCACTACCACTTAGTTTGTTCAGCCAAGTTTTGCCATCTGTTCCTATGATGAACGTATTTGAGAAGACCGAATTCAAACTCTTGGATAGAGACTGTACATCTACTATCTGTGTAGGACCTAATACAGTATTTAACAAAGTCTTCAGATTGTCATCATTCATTCTCGAAGTAGACACTAATGGTAGGGCGGAGGAAACTGTACTTTAAGAGATCAGTTTTAGTGGGGCACTATTGCTTTGAATAACATCCCAGGCTTTGGAATAAGGTGTCTATTAACAAGAAATTATCCCCCTCACTGGAGTATATTTCCACAGTGGTTGGTGAAAAATGTGGAATGGCGATTGACTTGACTGGTAAGAAAATTGAAAGCTAAACTTTAGCGTGTGGGATTGTTTTCTTTCCCTCCAGGCTCCTGGGACCTCAGCCTGGTTACTGCTGGAGACCGCCAGCACAATTCTAAGTTCAGTCTTGTCTCCTTGAGAACTAGTTGCTGCAAGACTAGTATTCGGGTGCCATGTGTCCTCACTGTCCTCACTGAAACTGTCTATTTCAGTTTCTCCCAATTTACCACCTCTGAGACAGTGCTGAGCAGGAAGCAGTTGGTCCCTATAACATCCTGGACTAAGTAATTCTGGAAGAGTGGAAATTGCTATTGCTTCCTTGGGCAAATCTATGCCTGGAGCTTGTGGAGAGTACTGCCACACGTGCTCAGCTGGGGCCTCCCTCTAGCTGAGAAGTGGAGAAAATAATTTAGCTAAATGGTGTCAACTAGGGGCATTTTTTGCTTAACTATGCTGTAAGCCCTGCTGAAAACACTTGATTCTTCTCAGGACTGGGAATGGGGAAGGGTACTGATTAATGCACAAAGTATCTATTGTATACAACTACCCAGGTTTATCAGTGTTTCTGCCCCTTCCTCTTATGCTGTTTGTTTCTGTTTGCTTTTAGAACGTTGTGGAGTTGACCCTCTGTGATAAGGATGTCCTTGTGAGCGATAAGCTCTCCTCTATCATCTTCGACGTCACGGGCATGAAGCCAGGTCAGCCCCTGCTGCGCACCTTCAGCCTGAACCCCGAGGTGAGTCCCTGGCTCAGCTGGGAGTGGCTGCAGCTCATCACTGCACAAATCTGGCAGTGCCTGCTGGTTGATTTATCTGTGTTGGAGAAGCCAGAGGGGGAAAATGAATCAACTGGTGATGACAGCACATATGGTTTTACTGTTAACTGAGATATTTCCAGGTTCTTTAGTAACTTTATGTGTGTGTATTCCACAGTCTGTGGGATGCTCCAGCTAAATAAAATTTGGGATTACTGCTGTCTTTCAGAAATGTTAAAACATCTTCAAACAGGATTAGTTTCTCATGAGACTTAGAGGAACATAAGCTGGTTTTAAAATGAAAGGCATTTTCAGTCAGTAATCATTGTGAGGACTGTCTTATTTAGTTTGTCATCATCAGTTTGCAAAAACCAAGTTTATTGCTGTAAAGATTACCATTATATCTAATAAGTCAAAAGCCTAAGAGAAGCTTATTTTCTCTGGATTACATTCAGTACATTTAACTTCTGCTTCGTGTGAATGACTTTGGAGCATATCAGCTGCTCACAAGCCCTGTGCACCTGTTTATGGACTTGCAAGACAGCCTGTTTTATGTAGGTAGAGCCACATCACCAGACTGATCTATTTTGTAATGCCACAAACACATTGCTGCGATAGGTCTGGGTTAAAGGTGAGCTAATGGTGTGTTTTCTTGAGAAACTAGGCATCAGTACTGTTGGTGTGGTCAGAAGCAGACTAACTGGTGTGCAGTTCACGGGGAGGGGTTGGGCAGCATCACAGGCACTCCAAATGATTTATGGTCATGGAAAGAGGCTTAGTCCTTTGTTCCCCCTAACTCTATCCATTTGCTGAATGCTTACGTCATCTTGATCTGTAGTTAAGGGACTGAAAATTTCAACTTCAGCAAAGAAAAGTACCCGAATTGGCTTCTACTTTGTTATTTTAAAAACTGCGTTAGGTCTGATATCAAATATTTACTGTATACTATGGGAGAAGAAAAGACTTTGGCTGGACAAAGACAGAAAGGAGCTAAGAGTGCAAGCTGCTGAAATAAGAAATGGGAGGAAGCCCAAAGCCTCACGTAGAAGCTGTTTGCAGAGATGGTACTGCAGTGGTTCTTGAGCCAGAGGTGTTTTTTTTTTTCTCATTAGCAGAGTAATGGAGCCAACTCTCACTTCTGTGTGCTTGTGTCTTCAAATGCAGATGTGTCTGGTCATATAGAACATGTGCAGGAGAAGAGGAATATTTGAAGGATAAAGGCTAAATTTAACCATTTCAAAGTTTAACTGGAGCTTTTATAAAAGGAACAAACCCACTTATTTTAACAGGAAGTAACTATAACTGTGTAACAGGAGGAAAGCTTAATTTCTTGGAAAAATGTCTCATAATTATATATTCAGGATCAAGGTTCACCAACGTCTGACTTTTATTTTCAAAGGTTAATGGAGAGCTGGAGGTAGAGTTTTACTTGGAGAAATGGTGAGTCTTACCTGAACACCTGAATGAACTTGTGCTCTGCAGATATGCTGGCAGTTGCTTTTTCTGTGCGGGGACGGTCTTGCCGATAAAAAGGCTAATGTTTTGTAGTTCTCTGTGGTGTTTGAGTTGATTCACTAATGGCTGACCACAAATATCCTTAATGCTTCAGTCACCAAAATTTTTGGGGTACCAAAAAAGAAATAAAATTTTGCTAGACTTCATGGGAAGTAAGTGAGCACTTTATGGCTTAGTTATTTAGGAGTGGAAAGTTTTGAGTTAGCCTTGAGAAATGCGCAAATGAATACTCTATCTATTTGATAGTATATCTAAGTTCAGTTTTTCTCTAGGTTATCAAAATAACTGAGATGGGGAGATCTTATATCACATGCTTATATTTGCAGAAAATTTTTTTTCTTCAGTTTTTCCCAGCCCACATTATTATGTGAAGAGAAATATACTTGGTGTTTGCCTCAGTCTCCCACACTGAGGACCTTTTCACCCCACTGCTTATTCAGCCAATTAGTTTGTGAAGTACGATGAAGCAAAGTTAAAACCAGTCGTCACTTGCAATAAATCTCTTACTTTCACAGCTCAGATGCCCCTACAGAGGTATTGACCAATGGAGTCCTTGTGGTGAGTACAGTGAAGCCAGAATCATGTGTGTTGTGATTTACTCCTGAAGATAAGTTTTTAGTCGCAAGAGGAGAAGGATTGTTGAGTGTTACAGTTCTGCTTCCAAATAGCTCCTATTCTCTCCAGGCTCTGCCTCTCTCACTTTTTAAAATTTGTCGATATAAAAATCTTCCTCCATTTTTAAACTTGATACCAACTTACAGAAAGGTGCAAGGGTTTTTTTGAGGTGTTTACCTTACCTTTCCCGGTAAGGCTGCTATAGAAACTGTAAAAAATGTCTTTAGGAGGAAAGTGAGTCTTGAAGATTGTACTGTGTTTTCTAGCCTAGACATTGGCCAGGCAGAGTCCCTCTTCTTGTTTTAACACGTATTATTTCTAAGCTTTTATCAATGCCATTTTTAAGTAGGGGGTCACTCTCTGTTCTTTTCGGTTAATCAATCTAATGAAATCAGTGTGTTATACATTAAAAATACAGGTGTTCCTGCCCCTTTTCTCCCTTGAAAGAAAAGGGACTGGAGTAATGTTTTTTTGTAAGGAGAAAAGGATAACGGTTGAAATGTAGAGTTTCAACCTTTTTTTCTCCTGAAAAATTGATGGCATCTAACAGCACAGTTCTGAAAACTATTTCATAGGAAGGAAGCTTTTGTGTTACAATTGTCTCTTATATTCAAGCAGTGGAGTAGTTTCGTATCTTTTAGGGCAATTGTGGCCAGTTAAATATCTCATCTACTGTCCTAAAGGATGAGATGATGGCTGAATGGTGTAGGAGACTAAATTTCATGGGGACATACACAAGGTGGGACAGAAAATTATGAAGTGCTTGCTTGGATCTGAACAGGTTCTGAATAGGTACTCATACATACATTAATAAAAATTTAAAAACCAGAAAAACCCCAGGTGGTAACTTGTAACTATGAGGTACTGGTTGTAAAATCAACCCCAGTATCTGAATAGAAAGGGTGGTTTTTATTTTGAAACAAGAGCAAATAATACTGTCCTACTGAAACAAAACTTGGTCTTTATTTGAAATAACAAAACAAAGCTTAATGTTTTTTCGAACAGCTTTCAGCTATAAACCTACAACTAATATAATAGGTGAATTAAATGTCAACAAAGAAGTGAACTAAAAATTGTATAACCAGAGCTGGTTTCTTTTTTTCACAGGTTCATCCTTGCTTGACACTGCAAGGCACTGTCAACAGAGAGGAAAATACAAAAGAGAAACAGCAAGGTAGGGCTGCCTGGAGAGTTTAAGTCAGCACTACTCTTCAACATGTTTGTTCCTTGAGAGAGAGGGGAGACTTGATTCTCTGTCTATACAGTGCATTTTAATTTACTGACTACAAAATTGGCTTTTAAAGTCAATTTTACTTTTATTTGCAATAATAAAATAATATTGGGTATTTTCTACTGGGTACCATGCAATAGAGTTTTTGCTTGTGTTTTTACAGTCTCAGCTACACTAAATAAGTACTTGATTTTCAAAAAAAGGCTCCTAAACTTCTTTTTCTAATGCACAGGATGCTGTGAGGTCAAGGTGTCTGTCCCAGGGGCGTATCAAAAGCAGTTGTCTATTCCTTGGACACCAGACAGTGAGAATGATTATGGAACCTCGTTCATCTTTCATGTGGATAAAGAAATGTGTCCAGAACTGCAAATGGAGCTGGTGCAAACCATATCTGTCCTACAGGTAAGCATCCATGCTGATTCCATGAAGTTTACAGAGAGATAAGTTTTTCGCTATCGTTGTATTTTACACGCTACCATTTTTTTTCTTTTGTTTTAAAAATGTCAGACTGTGCATTGGATCTTGGACATTGTGTAAGGAGGTGAAATTACCTTAAGAGTATACGCTCCCCAAAAATTTAACATCTGTTCAAACTCAGGGATTAAAAAAATCTGACTCTGCACAGCCTTGCTACATGAGGACATCTTTTCTTTCATCTTTTGAGATGCTCTATAGGAAATCTTTTCTATTAGAAATTTGTAGATCAGTTGCCACTCGCAGAGGTTTATTTAGCTTTGTCTATTTCCTTGCAGTTTCTCCAGGTACCCGTGTAGTGACTCAATATTCATTCTCCAAAAATGAGAGCAAGGAAACTCTTTATTCTATGATGTTTTCTATCCCCACAAGCAGTTGGGTAGCATGATTGCAAATGGTGATCTTGACTACTCTAGAGGCAGCTGTGGAGAAGAGGATGCAAAGAAGGATATGGAAGAATAGCTTTGCCAGGGGATTTGTTAGGCAGTAAATACAAGCCAAAGAGGGAGACCTGGGCTTAAATGGTCAAAAACTCAGAGCCAGGTAAGCAAAAACACTGTAGAAGTCAACCATGGAGACTGCCCTATGTGGTGAACCTCAGCCAAACCACCCTGGTAGCTAGCGGAATATATTCCTTCAACAGATGGCATAGACCACAAAAGTCTTCAGTCTGACCTTTTCTCTCTTATCAGATGTAGGAGAGTGCCAAGAACTTGCTAGTGTTGCTTGCCCTGTACCTAAATGCATGTTACGCATGTTAGGAGGAGGACAGTGAGCTTAAAGGGACATGGGACTCAGGACAGCAGTTTCTGGTCAGAAGACACCTGTGAAGTCTGTGGATAGTTCCTGGTCTGACTTCAGTTCATGATGTGAGAAAGGTGACAGCGTATTTTTTCTCTGAGGTGCAGTATCCTCCCAAGGACTGAGCCCTGTGTTTGGTGTGTGCACTCCAGCACGCCTGGAGGCTCTGTAGGCTTGAGTGTGACCCTCTGAAATGAGGGGTTTTCAACATGCCTCTTTACATTTAGGAATCTGCATACAGCTCTGTATTAAGAGATCTTGCCACTTGCTACAAGGCAGAAAACTCAAATATTTCCTAGCAAACTTTAATTTGCTCTGCTTTTGAAGTTTTTTTTTTTTTAAATTACATACTGCCACATGTCCCTAAGGAGATTATCTAATTTCCTATTTTGTGGTATTTTTTATGTATGTCTAACACTGTTGCCTTTTTTCATATCTTTTCAAAATCTTGCTTTGAAGATGGAACACAAGTTTGTTTGTGAGTTTTCTGTCACATACCAGAACACAACTATTTGTGGGGGAAATTTTGTACTTGAAGATTTTTTGGTTGTGACAGACAGGCATATTAGAAAACCCCAATAAAAACAAACAAATAAAACCCTGCTAAAATGAAACCAAACCAAACAAGAAAAACAACAGAGAAACTATTTGGGTGAAAGAAATACCCCTGCAAAGACCTGTCAAGCAGAAAGCAGGATGCTCTCGAAAAACCTTGGACTTTTCATAAAGATTTAGCTATAGTGATATTAAGAATTGTTTGCTCTTTTGACACATGAAAGTCATATCTTTCACTTTTTTCTGTGAATCTCAAATAAGGTTTTGTTTTTTATTAGGATGGCATGAATCCTGATATTGAAAAGCATGCTACAGTTCTGGGACTGGGGACTGTACCAGTTAATTCCCTTCCTATTGGAGAAAAAGTTGATAGAATCGTTTCTCTGGGAGAGGTAATGTCAATATTTTGCTCTTGCTTTAACATGCATAAGATAACTTTTTCCTCCATTGCCTTTAGGTGTCTGATAATTTAGGCAACATGTGATTCTCAGGAGTGCTGTTTTCTTGGATGTCTGGAATGAAGTAATGAGATTACCCAGTGAAATTCTTCCAAATATGTTTTTATGGTTGGGTCTTGCAAAATAAAGTATAAAGTTCATCACTTTCCAAAGCAAAAAGTCTTTTCAAGGTGTGAAAGAAAAATTTTAGAGGACGGAAAAAGCAGGACAGTTGTAGAAGAAGTAATTTCTTTCACACTGCCCTCTGAGTATGTTTTTGCTTTCTGCAGAGACCAATAAAAATGTCTGAAACAGGTGCAAGGGAAATGTGCTCCAGAGATGTCTTTTTGTGGGTGAGGGTGCTGTTTTGGATAGTAAATGGTGACTCTGTTGATGTCATAACCTCTATTTTTTAGTTCCACCTGTGTCATTGCTATCAATTGCAAGATGTGTTGTGTCTTTTCACAGGGAAAAAGTTTGGATATGAGTTTGAAAAGTGAAGAGAGGTGAGTGGGAACCCCAAAGTCCTTTGAAAATCAGGAAAGGCCTTTATTCTCATAGTAAAGGAACTGAGTGACTCTTCTTGCTGTTCTGGGAAGGTCTGTTAACTCCACTGATCTCTCGGGATAGATTAAAGAAAAATATCTTTGGTTATTTTTCTTCTGAAGGCTGTGACTCTTCACTTTGCAGATACTATCTACTGGACTGGTGCCAATCCTGCTGACATCTGTACAAATTTTGTGTTTCTAATACTTAAATATAAAATAGCTATTGGGGTAAATATTAAGTAGTTTTGTCAGGCACAGATACTTCCCAGAATATGTGCAGTGATGTACTGACAGATAGGAAAGGACATCTCTGTGTGTGAAGAGCTTGAACTACAAAATAGATCAAGGGTGCAAGAAAGGAGTAAAAAGGAAAAAAATAACAGAAAATCAAGCAGTTGGCTTGTGAGTTGTTAGGGTCATTTGGTATTCAGTCATCAACTGAAGATCCTGCTCCTGTTTTGAAAACTCATAACAAGTTAACTGGTATTCGGTTGCCCCCTTCTGCCTCTTAAGTTCAGAAACCTCTGTTTTAAAATTGCTCTGCCCCTCATTTCACTGTTCATGTCAACACAGTGATTTCTGTTGCTCCTCATACAATCTTCTTCACCAAGAGTCTTTTCTTCCTTTGTGAAATTCCTGAAGCTTAATCTAAGTACTGTTTGACAGAAGCTTCCAATTTAAACATTAAAGGAGAAATACAAAATGGAGAATTTTAATTTTTCATTCCAAAAGCTGTTGTACAAAATAGCTGGTGTATACACTAAAATTTCACCTGAGAGTTTGATCCAGTTCAGAACAGCACCTAGATTGTGTGTTCATAAATATTGCTTTTCCGTGCTGATTACAAATCCTCCAAAATGTCAAGGTTTTTTTTCTTAACTTCTATTTCAGCACTTGGGATCTTGATATACGTCTGGGTTTTGATCTCTGCAAGAAGGAGAGAGAATTTTTGGACAAAAGGAAGAAAGTAGTTTCTGAGGCACTGAGGAAGACTCTCTGCTTAGAGGAATCCCCTCCAAAAGATGAGGTATTGGGCACAGTGCTGTGGTGAGATAGGTAAAATCCTTTAGGCTTGGCTGATAATTAGGCAGTGCAGGAACCCTTGCCTGTAATCAACAGAAAACATGGTTTTCATTCACTATGATGTGAGATATATCCCTAGTACATTTCAGTTGTGAAGTCTCAAATGTTGTTACATTTCTTAAATTTTGAGGGGGTGTGTGTGTGTTGTGGAACACAAAATGTTAAAATTTCAGAATGTATGTACTTTGCTTGAACTCTTATGTCTTGGGCTTTGAGCTTGGAATTGTGATGGGAAAGTCTGTTTCAGAATGTTTGAAATGAAACTCACACCACAGAAATAGAATCTTAATTGCTTATTTGAGGATACTTACATCTACATAGCTTGATACCTTGCTCGGTGGTATTTGGCTGCTGTTTTAAGAATAATTGCCTCTTACATGTGTATTTTATGAAAGTAAATGTGTGATAATATACACAATAATTTCATTAAAGCACTGTCCCTAAGATGACCCATGTATGTTTTATAGTAAGAACTATATTTCAATTACGAAATAGAGAAAGAAGTTCAGCTTGAAATCAAACCTGAAATTGCTTGAAATGTAAATAGAAATAGAGATTTTATCTCAATTTTTTAATTCAAATGAGGCTGAAATGGGATTAGTTCTGTAATTTATTGGCAATCGAAAGTCTATGGTTGTGACTGCTGAGTTTGCTGTCTGCAGGTTCCTGTCATAGCTGTGCTGGGGTCTGGAGGTGGGATGAGAGCACTGACATCGTTCTATGGCAGCCTTGCTGGGCTGCAGCAGCTGGGCCTTCTGGATGCTGCAACATACCTGTGTGGGATTTCTGGCTCTACTTGGTAAGCTACATTCAGTGTTGATTCAGAAACTTAGAGGTGAAGATATTAGCGTTGGTGAAAAATAAGTCCAAAATTACATTTGTGCCATCTGTAGGCAGACAGCAAGTCAAGTGTTTTACCAGTTTTCACCTGTGAGTTCTGCTGGTGATCTTGAACATTCTAAGAGATTCAGTATCATGTCTGACCCATACAGCTACTGGCTAAATTTATGAATCTGCTCCTTGTGCAAGTCTGACAGTTGAATATTAGCACGTATTACATGAAGGAAACTACTGTGTATTACCTCAGAGCACTGACTTGAAGAACCTTCCTCATTCCCCTACTCTTGCCAAGAAGGTAGCTGAGGTGGTGCAAGTCACTGGAAGCATGTCCATGCAGGCCACTGTGTCATCACCTTCCAAAACAAAGAGGCATAGCACTGTCTTGCCCTTTGGTGGACTGGAGCAATGTGCTGGAATATTAGATATGGCTAGAATGTTTCAGTTGCTTGGTCCTTGGAGTTTGTGATGAAGTCATCCCTTTGATTTCATAGAGGAGTTGTGCATCCTGACAGTGTAATCCTTCCTTCCAGAGCTTTGTGTGTTAAATTAACTCCTCTGTGCCTAGTTCTCCCACCCCTTTTGAGTCAGAGACACTTCCAAAGAAATGTAGGCATCTGTTTGTATGGATAGTCAATGGTCCAAACTAGCTTCTCCCTTAATTAGACCTGTGTTCTGATGAAGGCTATGGCCTCTATTGCTGCATGCTGCACCCTTGCCATCAGCCAGCCTATCATGGTTGTTATGTTCTGGAGTTAACATATGTTTATGAGCTGGTTCATGAGTGCTAGCATGGGATGCTTGGAACATCCTTGGAAGGCAGGTTAGCAATCAGGATGAAGATGTCCTGTAGGGTGTCAGGGTTTTCAGCACATTTTAGAGTTCCGAGATCCTTTATTTATGGATTCTTTACTCTTTTAGCTAGACTTCTCAAGTGCTGCAGCACTAATTAAAACTGGCTAAAATTATTGTTTTGTGAGGGTCTTTATTACTGATGACATTAATAAAAACATTTTCAGGTGTTTATCAACACTGTATCAAGACCCTGACTGGTCACAGAAGGACCTTCAAGATGCAATCAGAAGAGCTCAGGGTACTGTGTCCAGCAGCAAAGCAGGGGTATTTTCCCCAGAACGCCTGATATACTATTTCCGGGAGCTGAATGCAATGGAGATCAGTGGAAGGAAGGCTTCCTTTACAGATTTCTGGGGCCTTATTGTGGAATATTTCCTACAACAGAAGGTAAAAGAGTTCATGTTTGGATTTTTACTGCTGTTTGTCTTTCAAATGGGAACTCTACCCACCTGCGTGTTTAGAGTCAAGAAACCAAATACTCTCCACCTTTTTAAACTGTTTTTGGTATAGGCAGTACTGTGGAATAAACATAGTATCTTCTTTAGTAAAGAATATGGATCAGTGTTATAGAAAAATGCAGAGTTTGTTTGGAATGATTCTTATTAAATTAATAGCTTTTGGACTGGACAGGTTAAGCCTGACAGAATGATGTTGGTTTTGCAGAATGGAGTTACTGTGCAGTATTTTCTATGTAATTGAGATTGGAAATCAGAGGAGTAACTAGTTTGTTAGTAACATTAAACATTCTAAATATGCAGCTGCAGAAATATTTTGGACAAATCTAAGCATATACCTGGACAGTGGAGGAGAAAAGGGACTTTGAGTTAGTAGTGTTGTTAATCAGAAATGCTAAGCAACAGCTTCCAATTATCAAAGTATGGGTACAGAACTTACCTGACTTAAGTGTGCTTCTCCTTCCTTGCTTGTGACCAGGAAGATCCATCAAAGCTGTCTGATCAGCAAGAAGCAGTGAAATGGGCCCAGAACCCTTATCCTATCTATGCAGCTGTCAATGTGAAACCTAATATGAGCGGTGATAACTTTGCAGGTATGGACATGGAAATTTATTTTTGTTTGCTAAAGTCCATAAATTTCTTTCATCTATCCAGTTGCTTGAGTAGTGAGCAGCTGATAATAGGAAATACAACTCAAGCAGCAGTTGGTAGGGCAAGAGGCAATAGGGAACTGATTGGCAGAGTATGATCATTCTGATAGTAAATATCTTCATTGTGGTTAAAATGGAGACATGAGATTCAGAACTGTTGGCCACTGGATGTTTGCTAGAAACCGCCTGAGCTGAGAAGATTCCTGTAATACGTGTGTCTCTGTCTGAATCAAAGAATTAGAGTCCTTGGTGATAAGGAAACCATTTTCTTCTATAGACTCAGATACAAAATTTGTTCAGGATTTGTGTAAAATAATGGATTGGCCACCTTGTAGTATGCATCATCAAAATTAGAGGTTTTAGCAGCCTGGGTTCTTGCAGTAAAAATATGAAGGCCAGTCCTTCATTGAAACTTTAAACGTGATGCAGCAAGTGGGGATAGATGAATGAGACAGGAGCACAATGGCTTGTGTCCAACTGCGTACCACTACGGGACTTGTTTGCTTGTTTTATTCTGGAGGAGTGTGTGTGCATGGCAGTGAATTCAATTTGATCCAACCTGCCAGAGTTCAAGAAATATTTGGATAATGCTTGCAGACACATGCTGTATTTTGTCAGGTTGGTCTGTGCAGGCCCAGGAGTTGGACTGGATGACCCTTGTCTTTCAACTCTTTGTGGAAATCTTTCAAGCATGAGGGGACATTTTGACAAGCAGACAATGAAGTCTGATGCAATGGGTCAATCGAGTTTTCAAGTCAGTACTGTAGCAGTTTCTGGGAGATGGTCCGTAGTGCAAAGAAAATCTGAGAAAAATAATGTAGCTTCCATTTTGGATGGAAAAGGGAGCTATCAAAATGGTTTAAAGTAAAAGTAAAATAGACTGGTTATTTCCATAGTAACAAAGTCAAGATGGAGCAAGATGGAATGAAAGCCCTCACGATAGTTTTTGTTAATCATATGTACATAGAGTCTAGAGAAGAGGGGCAGGGAAATCTGTAGCGATTGTGAAAAGTTGAGGGAGAGTTGCTTCTGTCTCCCTTGTATGAACAGATATCAGATAAATATTTTCACTCATGTTTACTCTGAGATGAGTAAATATCCTGTTCTTAGAATGGTGTGAGTTCACTCCCTATGAAGTTGGATTTCGCAAATACGGAGCTTTTGTTCGAACAGAGGATTTTGACAGTGAGTTCTTCATGGGACGGCTTGTCCAGAAACATCCAGAGCCCAGGATTTGTTTTCTACAAGGTATGATATTATGATAATGACTAAATTATCATTTAAGGAGATGGAAAGGAACTTTGCTGCTTTGGGGACTTATGAATGCAAGTCCATGCCTTTTTTCCCTTCCAAAAGAACCTGAAGAAGTAAAATATGTCAAATCTTTCTCCAGAGCTTTAGGTGTTGGTTCACAGTATTACAGTCTGATGTCCTGAGTCTGCAACATGGCTCTGTTATAGCTGCCTGTCAAAAATGTCTGTGCTCGGTCCTCCTGTTCTCTTGCTGTCTTTTCTGTGCTTTTCTCTTGGAAAAATTTCTGCCTTATATTGTAACATCATAAATTGTCACGTGATTAACGCCAAGGTTTTAACTCAAACTGTTAGAATAGTAGGGATCAAGTGGCAGCCCTCTCCCATGAAAAATGGCAGCTGAATTATAGGAAACACCTTTTGAGTGTTAAATTCTTCCACGTTTCTCCTGCAGGAATGTGGGGCAGTGCCTTTGCTGCAAGCTTGGATGATATCTGCCTGAAGGTGGCTGGTATAGGACTGAGCTTTCTAGATTCTTTCAAAGATGTTATCAAAGTTGTAGGTAAGGTCATCCATGAAAATAGTTGGATTTTTGAAGAGATCGCTGATTTGTAGTGATCACAAATAATATGATGCAAAAATATGCTGTATGTACTTTTCAAGATTAGCACAAAGGGTGGATTGGGACACATCTCTTTCATTGTGCGTTATTCCCTTTGATCACACTAAAGTGAAGAGAGAAATTATGTTTCTTTAGTACACTTTCTCTTCCTTCTTTTAAAAAGAATTTGTATCTGACTTTGAGTATAAATTTGGGCTAGTTCTGGGAGCTGTCTTAAACACATATTGAAGTGCAGGCATCATAATACTGAGAAGAGGAGGAACAGAAGCTGGATTGCTAAGCAGGAGGTGGAAAAAGAGGCTTTCAGTCTCCCCCTGCTTTTTGTAATATTGGATAAGCTGGTTGTATGTTTATGAATTGATCTCCATTTGTTCATTGCAGTGAAAAGGAAGTGTTTTAGAGGCTGGGACTTGTTCATGTGCATAGTTATGGCCTTATGGTAAATAGTGGAAGAAGAGATTTCTTTTTTCCCTCTGCCTTTCCAGCCCTGGTTCCCCCACCACATGCCACCCATTTTGGTTTTGTATAATTATAAATGCTATGTGTGTGGTTGACTCGTGTCTTATGTGACAGAAGTGGTTGTCACTTGGTAGCAAGGGTTTCTTTGTGTGGATTTGAAAGTAATATGGGCAATGCTTTATGAGTAATGCTCTTCCCGTTAAACAGGGCTAGTAGATTATCCAGATATGGAATATGCAGCTCATTTAAATTTCATTACAATACCCCTATTAGAGGACAAATTCAGCCTTAGGACAACTGTCTAAATATTATGGAAAAAGGTCTGGTTGAAATGTTGTAG